>BOSO01003208.1:0-71289 GCA_018403395.1 Gorsachius goisagi | reverse complement strand
GGGGGCCTGGAACAGGGAAGGGGCTGGGGGAGCTGCTGGGGGGTGCCCCAGCACTGGGTTCAGATCCCACCTGCGGCCCCGGAGTGGGTGGGGGGATCAAACCCGGCTGCCTGGGCTCACTGATGGGAGCTGGAACAAAACTGCTGTCATGAGACTGCTCGGAGTCAGAGCCATGCTGAATTCTGACCTCCGTGGCAATGGGATTCCAGCCATCCAGCACCAGGCTACAGGGCTGTCCCTCTGTCCTGGAGCAGGGCTGAGAGCTTGGGAGCTGGGAACACTGTGCAGAGCTGCCTGCAAACTGTGCAAGGCAGTGGGATGCCCCGGGACCTTCCTGGCTGCGATCAGGATCAGGCATTGTGGGGCTGTGCTGGCACTGGGGGCCCAGGATTGTGCATGGGTGGGTGGGTGCTTTGGGACGGGCCCCCCGCGCGCACGGGGTGCATGCGGGGGGCCCGTCCCAAAGCACCCACCCGAGGATGCCAGCATGGAGCCCTGAGGCCCAGCTGCACAAGGAGACTGGGGCCATGGGCGGGGTGCTGAGCCCCAGGAGACCATCAGGAGCAGCTCCCCCGCGGCGGGTGCACAGTTAAATTTGTGGGATGTGGTGCTGCAATGGGGACACTGTGGCCGGGGTCACGTCTCCCCAGCTGCTCTGCACCGCAGGCGCTCGGTAAGCGCGCGGTCGCTCTCACAATGACTGATCGTGGCGAACTTCCCGCTGCCTCGGGGTGGGTGTGAGATGGAAACCACCCCAAACGCGGGGCCGGGGTCCGCGGCACACCCGGGCTTCCCGCAGTGGGGCTGGGTGGAGGAAGGCTGCCCTGGGTGTGCTGTGCTGTGCTGCACGCCTCCGTGCACCCCTCACTCAGCTTCCCTCTGCGCAGGCGACCCCTGGCCCCACCTCGACGGAGCCAACCGCCACCACTGACTTCTACCCCTGGGAGGACGGATCCTCATGGGAGGACAACATGCTGCCCGAGCTCTGCGAGAAGCAGGCGGTGCAGGGCTTCGCCCGTACTTACCAGCCTGCCGTCTACCTGCTGCTCTTGCTGCTGGGCACGGTGGGGAACGGGCTGGTGCTGCTCACGCACACCCGCTACCGCCGGGCACACAGCATCACTGACGTCTGCCTCCTGCACCTCGCCCTGTCCGACCTCCTGCTGCTCCTGACACTGCCCGTCGCCATCACCAACACGCTGCAGGGCTGGTCCCCAGGCACGGCTGCCTGCAAGGCGCTGCAGGGCCTCTACGCCCTCAACTTCTACAGTGGCTTCCTCTTCCTCACCTGCATCAGTGTGGACCGCTACGTGGCCATCGTGCGGGTGCCAGCTGCTTGCCGCCTGCGCCCACGAGCTCGCCGCCACGGCTGGCTGATAGTAGGGGTGGCCTGGCTGCTGGCCACGCTGCTGGCGCTGCCCCAGTTCATTTACAGCCAAGTGGAGCAGCACCAGGACCTCCAGCTCTGCCATGTCGTCTTCCCCCGTGAGATCTCACGGGCGGCCCGGGGGGCTACCAACCTGGTGCAGGTCATATTGGGCTTCGCGGTGCCCTTCCTGGTGATGGCCAGCTGCTACACGGCCGTGGCCCGGACACTGCTGACTACCCGTGGTGCCCAGCCCCACCGGGCATTGCGGGTGCTGCTGGCCCTTGTGCTGGTGTTCGTGGTCCTGCAGCTGCCCCACAGCCTGATGGTGCTGCTGGACGCGGCTGAGCTGCTGGCCAGCTGGGAGGTGACCTGTGCCCAAAGCCGCCGCAAGGACCTGGCGCTGCTGGTCACTGGTGGGCTGGCGTACCTGCGCTGCTGCCTCAACCCCCTGCTCTACGCCTTCCTGGGCCAGCGCTTCCGCCGAGAGCTGTGGCTGCTGGCCAGTGACGCCGGCTGCGTTGGGCCCCTCGAGCCGCGCTGCCCCAGTTGCCCCAGTCCCCGCCGGCGGACATCACTCTCCACCTGCCAGGACGTGGTGTAGGGAGATGGGTGCCCATGGCTGGGGCAGGGACCAGCACCCTGGAGCTCGGCCCCTCCGCTGCTACCCGGGGAGAGCCTCGCTCATGCACGGACCTGCCCCGGGCCCCAGCAGAGTGGCCTGGCAGGGGCAGCACCGGAGCCCACACACGCGTGGGTATAGAGGGAAGAGCAGCACCGCAGCACCCACGCACCCTGCAAGCACCTCTGCCGCGGGACAGGGGGGACCCTGCCATGTCACGCGTGCTCTGGGGGGGGACCCTGCAATGTCCCGCATGCTCTGGGGGCATGCAATGGCACGCCTGCTGCAGGGAACCGTGCAATGTCACGTGTGCTCGGGGGGGAGAGGGGGGGCATGCAATGTCACGCGTGTTCCAGGGGACCATGCAATGTCACGCGTGCTCCGGGGGGCGGTGCAGTGTCACGCGTGCTCCGGAGGGGCTGTGCAGTGCCGGTGAGCCCGGGATGGTGGATGCACGCAGCACGGTGCGGGCGGGCAGCTGGTTCCCACCCTCACAATAAAGCCCGGTCGAGCCCCGCTGGGCGAGCGCCATCTCCGTGCGGGCCGGGGCTGTCCCGGTGCGTGGGGACCGGGCCGGTGCTGCCCGGAGGGGGTTTGGCTGGCCCGGGGCCGGGAAACCGGGGGGTGGCCCCGCGCCCGCCTCTGCCCACCGGCGCTGGCCGGGGGATGCCTGCAGGCGGCAGCAGAGCCTCGCGCTTCCTGCAGGCCCTGCCTGCGCCCTGCGTGTCCCCTGCCCGCACCCTGCCTGCGCCCTGCCTGTACCCTGCCTGTACCCTGCCCGCGCCCTGCCTGCACCCTGCCTGCGCCCTGCCTGTCCCCTGCCCGCACCCTGCCTGCGCCCTGCCTGCACCCTGCCTGTACCCTGCCTGCGCCCTGCCCGCACCCTGTCTGTGTCCTGCCTGTCCCCGCGGTCCCCTGCCTGGGCTCTCCCGGACACGGGGTGGGCTCCCAGTCGGGGCTCCGGCAGCCGGAGAGCGGGAGGGGTCGGGCGGGGAACGGAGGGACCGGGCTGGGGAGCGGGGGCTCAGCAAGGGGGTACGGAGGGCGACGGCCCAAGGACCGGCACGGGCTGCATGGAGGCTCCGGGGTGGGATGGGGACACATCCGGGCCCGGGCCCAGCACCCCCAGCCCCGCCGTGCCCTCTGCCCAGCCTGGGCAGTCAGATGGGGCAGGAGCGGGGTGACCCCCCCCGGCACAGCCCAGCCCCTGGCAGAGCCCCCCCAGCAGAGCCGGTGCCACCATCCCCGCAGGCAGCGTGCCAGAGGGGCTGGGAGTCCCCAGGCTGGTGACAGCAGAGGACCCCCCCCGAAAAACCTGCCCTGGATCCCGCTGGAAACCCCCTCTGGGGACAGGGTGGCTGAGGGGCCAGAGGGACTTTCCTCTCCCTTTCTCACTTCCCTTGTGGAAGTGGGGCCCAGCGGCTTCCACCTCCCCCGGGGCCAGGGTGCCACGGCTGGGGCTGGCACGGCCCAGACGCCCTTGCCCCCACGGGGACGGCACTGTGCTGCGGCAACGCCGGGGGCCGTGCAGCAGCCTCAGGCACCGGGCCTGGCTGAAGAAGCGCCCTGGGGTGCCAGGGGCAGGATGGGGCCTGGCTCTGGTGCAGCCGCTTGTGGGGTCTCGGCAGCGGAGCTGGGCATGCAGGGAAGCACCTCCCGGTCCTGCCACAGCTGGAGGCTGCTTCCCGCTCGCTCCCAGGCTCCCGCTTGGGATTTAGCCCAGTGCTCCCACTGGGAGAAGCCACCCCGGGCCCTCTGATGGGCCAGAAATGCGATTACTGCTGACTCAGCAGCTGCAGAGCCAGGGTCATGGGACCCCATCCCCTGCTGCCCTCTGCACCCACCCTGCCACCCACGGGAAGCAAAGGCCACATTCGGGGAGTACCTGGCCCAGCTGCTGCTCCCGCTCCCTGCCCAGCCTGTGGCCTCGGGTGGCCCCACTCTCTTCCTCCGCTGGCCCAACAGCAGTGCCACCGTCTCCCTGCATCGCTGAGCCCCACACTGGCTCTGGCCCCCACCGTGGCCGGTGGGCTCTGCCCTGGTGCCCCGGTGCCCTGCTGGCCCCACTCCGGGGCTCAGCCCCCGGCACAGGCCCAGCACCGGCTGCGTGGGAGGAGAGCTGGCTGCCGGCGCTTCCTGCGTGCGTATCCCGGCACCGTGGGCTCCCAGAGGCAGCATTGACCCAGCAGCTGTAGCAATGCCAGAGCCGTGGCTGATGTGCTTAACTCCTTCTGGGGCTGCGGGAGAGGGGCTGGGGCGCGGGCGCTGCTGCAGCACCCACAGCTCGAGGGTGCCGGTGACCCTCTGCCACCGGGGAGGGCTCGGGGCCGAGCTGAACCACACCGCTTCGCTGCGGCACCGCCTGCGGCCCTGCCATGAGCCCCTTCGCCATCTCCTCTCTTGGGAAGGCGCCGTGTGGGCTGGCAGGCCAGGCCTGCCGGAGCACGATGCCCTCCTGCCTGCAGAGCCCCTGCCCGCACCCGCAGCCCGTGGTGCTGCCCACCGGCACACGGCTCGGCACCGTGCTGGGCTGAGCCACTGTCCCGGGCCGGGTGTCGGTGCTGCAGCGCGGAGGGGCCGGGGCAGCACATGGCGCCGGTGCCGCGGGACAGCTCGACGCCACAGCCAGCGAAACCCCGGGGCTGCCGGTACCAGAGCGCTCCAGGTTGGGACGGGGCCTGTGCCCGGGGCCTGCGCCCGGGGCCTGCGCCTGGGGCCGGCGGGCGGCACGCAGTGCCGGTGCCCACACCGGGTGCAGGCGGTGCCCGGTGCACCGTACCGGCGGGGGGCTCCGGGAGCACCGGCCCTGTCGCAGCCCGGCCGTGCGGTGCACCCGGAGCCCCCCCGCTTCGGCGCGCGCCCCTGCCCGGCAGATGACGCAAGCGGCGGCCCCGCCGCCCCGGGCGCGCTGGCTCCGCCCCGGGCCGCGCGAGGCGATTGGCGGGGGCCGGTGACGCGCCCGGCCCGGCCCGCCCCGGGCGGCGGCGGCGGCGGCGGGGCCGGTCCCGGCGGCGGCGGCCGGTGCGCGGCGCGGGCGGGCCGGTCCCGTCGCGTCCCGGTCCCGGTCCCGGTCCCGTCGCGTCCCGTCCGGTGCCGGCGGGGCGATGCCGTTCCCGGGCGGGCTGTGGTGGCTGCTGTGCTGCCGGCAGGGCTTCACGCTGCTGCGGCGGGACTACGGCGAGGCGGACCGGGAGGCGGACGGGGAGGCCGAGGAGGAGGAGGCGTCCTTCGAGCTCCGAGCCCAGGGAGACCAGGTGGGGCTGGCACCGGCACCGGGACGGTGTCGTGGTTTAACCCGGCTGGCAGCTAAGCACCACGGCGGGCCCGGCGGTGCGCGGTTCCTTCTGTCCGGCTCTGTCCGGCCGTCCGGCCCCCGCGCTCGGCGGAGCTGCCCCAGCCCCCTCCCGGTTCTCGCCGCGCCGGCGAGCGCGGCCGCCGCCTGCCCGGGCACGTCCCCACCGGTCTCGCCGCCCGGGCCGCCCTTGGCGCGTCCCCGCCGCCGGCTGGGGGATCCCCGCGGGGCGCGGGGGTCGGTCCGGCGGGTGCGGGGGAGCCGCTGCCCCAGGGCAGGCTCCGGGCGGGCACTGGAGGTCCCGGCCCCGCGGGGCAGAGCCGAGGGGTGCAGGGGCCGCTGCCGGCTGGATCCCGGCGTGGGGCTCCTGGCGCGGGGCCCTTGCTGGTGCCGCGGTGGCGGGACCCAGGCGCCGGTCAGGTGCTGGGGTGCAGCCGAAGCCAGGGTGCTGCCAGGCTGACTGGGCAGCGGAGCCACCCGTAGAGCTGGGTGCTGCCCTGCCCTGCCCTTGCCTGCTCCGTGGGGCAGGAGCTGTGGGGCTGGCGGTGCCGGATCCCGCACCGGGGCCATAGCTGCCCCGTGCCACTGCCAAGGTCAGGTTGGCCGGGGTGCAGAGGGTCCCTGTGGGACGGGTTCCTCGGGACCAGCTGTGGCTCTGCACAGACCTGCCGGAGCAGGCCAGGGCTGTTCCTGGCAGACGGCGCCCCGGGAGCACGTGCCGGGTGCGGGGAGCAGGCCTGGATCTCCCCGCTCCGGCTGCTTCCTCTGTTTAGGGAAGCAGAGCAGCGGAAACCGGCGCTTCCTCCAGCCGGGCTGCGTGGGGGACGGCTGATAGCGTGGGGCGGTGGGGGGAACCCCGGCTCCCAGGGGTTCCTCTTGCACATCCTGGCTGCCTCTTGCACCTAGAGCCATGGGACTGTGTCCCTGCCCAGAGAGGACACAGGAGGTGGTGACAGCCCGGTCCCTCTTGCTGTGGCCCCTCTCCCCCTGCCCACCAACGGGGTCTGCAGCATGGCCCTGCTGCTGCTGGGCTGCCCTGGCTGTGCAGGGCTAGGGGTGGCCCTAAGCCCCCTCGCACCAGCCATCCCCTGGCAGCGGGTCCCCTTCCCCAGCAGTGCCAGCCCTGTGGGACAGTGGGCGGTAGGGTCAGCAGCAGGGCTGGAGCTGGGCCCTCCGGGCACTGGTAGCAATGCCAAGGGCACAGCAATGGCAGGAGCTGTCTTTGGGCTTCCTGCATCCCATGGGCTGCACTGGCTCCAGACGTCTGAGCTGGCGTGGATGGCTGTGACGCCACCTCCCCAGGGAGCCTTTCCCCGTGGCCAGGGGGATCCTCGGAAACCCACAGTGCTAGCCACCCCTTCCTGGGAGCGTGGGAGCAGCTGCCCCGGCCCTGCCGCTGTGGCTTCTCTCCCATTTATTTATATCCCTGAGAAGGAGCTGGCCACCACTGCCGCCGCCTCCTCCCGCAGGCTGTGGCCGAGGAGCTGGGCACCATCTCCATGCCCGCAGTTGTGCGGGAGTGTGTGGAGCCCTCCCTGGCAGCGGGGCGGTTGCTGGAGGAGCTGGCCACGTGCATGGGCACTGGTGTGGCGTGATAGCTGCCCTTAATGCCACGGGTCAGGGGTGCCCGGCCCTGCCCCGCGACGCAGCCGTACCTGCAGTGGCTCCCCCCTCCCGGCCGCTATTTTTAGCAGCCGTCTCTTATTTTTCTTGGCGTTCCGTGGCGCGCTCTGGCCTGTTGTGCCTCGGGCTGCCCTGTTGGGCTGCAGCTGGCGGGAGTGCCCGCGCATCTCCTGGGGCAGCATCCACTGGCGCTGCCGCGTCCCCGCACCCCGCTCTGCCGGGGCACCCTGCCCGACGCGGTGCCTGCCCGTGCCTGGGCCCTGCCTCGTGTCCCAGCATGTGTGCCTGGGTCATCACGTGAGCGGCGGCAGCGTCCACGTCAAGTTGTGTTGCGCGAGCAGGAATCGGCCCCCGTCCCGCTGCGGGGCCAGGGACTTCCCTGTGCCGCGTCCCACCACCGCGGGCAGGAAGTCAGCGGCCCCATTACAATGGGACTTTGTGCCGTAAGCGTATTACTCAGCACTGACCTTGTGCAATTCTGCACGGTATTCAGCCTGCCGGGTCAGCTGAGGATACACAGCCAGTGCGCCCGGCGGCTGCCCCCGCGCCCCCCGGGGTGCCCCAGCTGCAGCTCTGGCTCCTGCCGTGGTGGTGGGGGCCACCGGGGCACCCTGCCCTGTGGCAGCAGGATGTGAGCCTGTCCCTCTGGGCCCAGAGCTGGGCTGGCAAAGAGGTGAGGAATTCATCGGGGGGATATTTGGGGGTGCCAGGCAGTGACTATGGGGGTGCCAGGCAGTGACTGTAGGGCTGAGATGTCTCCTTCCTCCCCAGGGGTCCCTGGAAGTGAGCCTGAACCAGCCCACCTGCAGCAGCAGCGGCTCGGAGCGGTGAGTGACCCCCGCCTCTGGCCTGCTGGGCATCCCATCGCGTCCCTCACATGGTGCTGCAGGAGCTGGGGGCCTGGTGTGCTGTGGGAGGGTGCACTGGTGTTAGCGTGCGCCGTACCATCCTGCCCACAGGGCCAGCGCCATGCTGTGCTGGTCTATCAGCTAGAGGAGAGGACAGCAGAGCCAGGACTGCCCCGCTCCGTCCCCATCCCTGGTGCATCCTTGGGCACGTCTCCATCCTTCTGCCATGCTGGATGGCTTGGCTGCCGCAGGCTTAGCTGACAGGGGCCGTGCGTGGCTCCTCCTGTGCCAGGAGGCTCTGCCGGGCTGGGAGGCTTTGCTGGGCCATATCCACCAGTGGAGGCTGTGCCCTGGGGCTGTGTGTGCCTGGGGAGACGGGGTGCCGGGACACAGGGGCCTGCTCGCTCCCCGTCCTCCCAGTGCTGACGCTGCTGCCAACATTCCTTCCTGGTTGTTCATTTTCCGAATTCCTTGGCAGGGCCACGACTGCAAACAGCTTATTTTTAGCCAGGGTCATCTGCACCCGATGGCTCTGCTGCGTTCCCACCGCGGGGTTGTGGGGTGCCCCGAGCCCCTCGGGACCTGGCTCACCCCAGTTCCGGGGCCAGCTCCCTGCTCGGGGACTGTGGAAGGCACCCAGCAGGCACCTGGGCTCAGTCCCACGTCGTCCCCAGGTCCCTGCTCGTTGCGGAGGAGATGCGCAGCCTCATCGTGGAGAAGGGCCCGGGGCCAGTGGAGGATGACCCTGACGCTCTCGTGAAAGGTGGGCACAGCCAGGCTGGGGCACAGGGGCTTCTGCAGTAGCCGGGGCTGGCAGGATTGTGCCCTGTAGCTGGATCCCACCCCAGAGGGGCAGGGGGCATTGGCTGGGCTGGTGCCAGGCAGACCCTGCCCCACGCCGGAGAGGCAGATGGTGCTGGCATCGGGGGCTGAGGCTTCCCCTTCCCAGGCTGGCTGCAGCGGGAGGTGCGGGGTGGCGTGAAGACCCACTGGATCCGGCCTCGGAAATACTGGTTCGTGCTGACGTCCGACTCCCTGGACTACTACAGCAGCAACGAGAAGGGAGCCCGGCGGCTGGGCTCCCTCGTGCTCACCAGCCTCTGCTCCGTGCTGTGGCCAGACAAGCAGACCTACAAGGAGACGGGTAAGGCGCCCACACCCCTTGGTCAAGCTGCGCCTTTGTCACCCTCCCAGCCCCCGGGGGCCTCCATCACCCAGAGGAGGGGCTATGCTGAGCTCCGGGGTGTTGAGCCGGCCTGGCTGGGGCCAGGGGTCCTTGGGGCAAGGGTACTGGTGGGCAGCGGGTGAGCTGTCCGTCCCTTGCAGGCTACTGGAGCGTGACGGTGTTTGGCAGAAAGCATTGCTACCGCCTGTACACCGAGCACCTGAACGAGGCCGTGCACTGGGTGTGCGCGGTGCAGAAGGTCATAGACAGCAAAGCGCCCGTCCAGACGCCCACCCAGCTGCTCATGCGTGATGTCGAGGTGAGCCCGTGGCATGGGGCTGTCTGCATTTGCAGCCACCGGCAGGGCTGGGATGGACGGTCGGGGCTTTATGTGCCCTGGGGTGGCAGCGGGTGCCCGTGCCAGGCACTTGGCCGGGCAGCCCCTCTGCAGCTCCTGCCATTGCTTCGCCCTCCCAGGAGCACTGCAGCAGCCCTGAGGTCCTGGAGCAGATCTACCGCTGCAACCCCATTCTGCGCTACACCAGC
The DNA here is from genome assembly GCA_018403395.1 of Gorsachius goisagi. NCBI lineage: Eukaryota > Metazoa > Chordata > Aves > Pelecaniformes > Ardeidae > Gorsachius > Gorsachius goisagi. The sequence continues at coordinate 61,827 of BOSO01003208.1, read as the reverse complement.
AGCCCCCTCTACGCTCCCCTGCTGCCCTTCCCCTATGGCAACCTGGACCAAAGTGGTGAGGGGCAGGCGGGGGTCCTGCGCCCCGGGGTGGTGGGAGCGATGGTGGGAGCCACGGCAGGGCAGGGCTCTGCGCAGGGTGGGTGGGTGGGTGCTGGGCTCTGTCTGGCCCCGGGTGTGGGTACGGGGTGGCAGGGGGGGGCCTGAGGAAGCCCCCTGGCTGTTAACCTCCATCCCATCCCATCCCGCAGCCCCCAGCCCCCGTAGCTACACCACGCTGCGTGATGAGGCCGTGAAGCTCTTCAACTCACTGCAGCAGCTGGAGTTGGAGCGGGACCCGGTGCCGCTGATGCAGGGCGTCCTGCAGACCTGCTTGGACCTGCCGCCGCTGGTGGATGAGATCTACTGCCAGCTGGTGAAGCAGACCACGGAGCCGCCGGCGCCGGGCGGGCAGGGCGACCTGCACTACTGGCAGCTGCTCACCTGCATGAGCTGCACTTTCCTGCCCTCCCCGCCTGTCCTGCGCTTCCTGCGCTTCCACTTGGACAGGCAAGTGCTGGTGGAGCCACCGAATGCCAGCTGTGGGCAGGGAGCTCGCTGGGTGCCAGGGCTGCCATCGGGTCAGTGCCACCGTGACCCTCCTGGCATCTTCCGCAGGACGGAGAGCCGGTTCCCAGCCTCGGAGATGGCCAAGTACGCCTGCTTCATCCGGGTGGCGCTGGGAAAGACGAAGGGGCGGGAGTGCGTGCCCTCCCTGGAGGAGATCCTGGTGCTGATGCGGCGGCAGGAGATGATCTGCACCGTGCACTGCCCGGGGGCGCCTGCCTGCAGCGTGGCCATCAGCTCCCACACCACAGCCGAGGAGGTGAGGAGCTGCCTGCAACACCGGGCAGGGGGCTCGAGACATTTTGGCGTGCGGGGCTGGGTGGGCAATGTGCCGTGGGAGGTGAGGGGGTCCTGTGGGTCTCCCAGCTGAGCAATGCTGGAGAGGGGCTGGGGGCCACCTGCCCTTGCCCACCGTGACCTGTCTGTGTCCCTTTGCAGCCCTGAGCGCCGCGGCCAGGGACGCGCAGTCACCGTCGGTTGCCTTTGTCTCGCCCAGGTGGCCCAGGAGCTGGTGTCGCGCCTGGGGCTGTCCCAGAGCCCCAACCTTTTTGCGCTCTACGAGCAGTCCCGGCGGCGGGAGCAGCCTGTGGGCAGCACCACGCTGCTGGCCGACGTCCTCACCAGGTTTGAAAAGTAAATGTCCCGTTCTGCTTCCTACGGGGTGGGGGGGCACCACGGGCGGGACGGGATGGTGTGGGGGCATTTCCCCCCACCTTGCCCCCATGCTGATGGGGCTGATCCCTTCTGCCGCAGCCTGGCCGGGGAGGAGCGGGAGCAGGACCCGCCGTGCCGGCTCTGCTTCAAGCACTACGGCTTCCTGGACACGGATAACGTCCCGCGTGACAGCCTGGAGTTTGCCCTCCTCTTCGAGCAGGTGAGAGCCGTACCGGGGTGGCCATGCCGTGCCACGCCGTGGTGGCCGTGCCGTGGTGGCCGTGCTGTGCCGGCTCACCCCACCCTCCCGCAGGCGCACGAGATGGTGCTGCGGGGCTACGTGCCCACGTCGGAGGAGACGCTGCAGACGCTGGCGGCGCTGCGCCTGCAGAGCCTCAACAGCGACTTCTCCACCCACGCCCCCTTCCCGCGCCTGGAGGAGCTCTTCCCACCCCATGTGCTGCACGCCCGCCTGCCACCCCCCCGCCGCCGGCCCCCCACCAAGTGCCGGGGGGCCCGGCTGCGTGCGGGGCTGCTGGCCGGGGGGCTCTGGGGGCAGGCGTTGGCCAAGCAGCGGGCAGAGCGGGACCAGCGCCTGCGGGGCCGCCTGCGGGAGGAGGGGGCCAGCACCATGGCGGCCATCGTGGAGAAGTGGAAGCTGCTGCAGGGCATGGGCCGGCCCGAGGCCATGGCCGCCTACGTGGCGCTGGTGCGGGAGTGGCCTGGCTTTGGCTCCACGCTCTTCGACGTCGACCTGCGGGCGGTGAGGCTCTGGTGGGGCAGGGGCGGTGGGCAGCCCTGGCGGCGGGCAGCCCTGACGCCCCTCTCCCTGCAGAGCCCGGTGGGGGCCGGGCCCCAGCGGCTCTGGCTGGGCATCGGGGCCAAAGCCGTCTCGCTCTACAAGCCGGGGGAGCCCGAGCCCTTGGACAGCTTCTGCTACGGCCGCATCTCCTCCTTCGGCGCCTCCGACAGCAGCACCTTCCGCCTCTCCGTGGAGGACCGGGACCTGCTCTTTGAGACCTCCCAGGTATGGGTCAGTCCCCAATCCTTCCCCCCAGGGGGCTGCAGGTGGCCAGGTGTCCCGGGCTGACCCGGGTGTCCCCTCTGCCCCGCAGGTGGATGAGATCGCTCGGCTCCTCAACACGTACCTCGCCTCCGCGGGTGCCCGGCGGCCACCCCGGCCCCAGGAGCCAGCCACCAGCCCCCCTGCCTTGGACCCCACCACACTGCCCCAGGAGCTCTGCCCTGCAGCCGGGCCCTGGCAGCACCGGCCGGCGGTGGGCTCCTTCCACAGCTAGCCCGGTGGCCGGCGCAGTGCTCCCGACAGACGGCGTGGGGAGGGCGGCTGACCTGGCAGTGAGTGGCAGGTTTGTGCTGCTCCCCCGAGCAGGGGGGACGGGGGACTCGTACTCCCAATGCCACCGTTGCCTTTCTGGTTATTTCCTTAATTTATTTCAAGACGCCCGCGCCCCCACCACGTCTCCCAGCACTTTCCCTGGAGGGCAGCGGGGCTGCCGTGCTGCAGTCTCCTGCGCTGCCCCCAGGCCTGTCCCTATCCCCCGGTCCCCTGTACCCCGGTGCCTTCGCCTCCAGCACTCGTGCTGCCTGGCAGCTCTGCCCGCACCCTGGCTCTTGCCACCCCGGGTGCTTTGCCTGGGGCAGGGGGTGCTGGGCAGCGGTGCTGTGCCATCATCTGTCTGTCCATCCGCTGAACCCACCCCCTCCTGGAAAGCTGCGGGCGGCTTTTGGCCGAGCCGCCCTGGGGACCAGTGGGCTCCTCCTGGCCGAGTGGCCGGGCCCTGCTCCTTCGCAGTGGCCCCATGGCGGGGCTCGTGGTGCAGGGGTGGCCAGCGGGGTGGTGGCTGGTACGGCTGGGGCTTGGCCCCTCAATGTTGCCTCTGTAAAGTTTGTTGGTTCTGTCTTGGGGAGGGGGGGGTTGGTTGGTTGTTTTTCTAAATAAATGTACAAAGGAAAGGCTGGGCCTCCTGTCCCGGAGCTTGGGCCCGCGGTGGGAGGCAGGGATGGTCTGATTGCTGGGGCCATGAGTGCAGCAGGGCCTGGGACAGGCAGCGGCAGCGGGGACGCGCAGCACAGCGTGTCCTTGGGGGCAGGGATCGCTGTCCCTCTGGCCAGTGCCGGGAGCTGGGCTGCTCGCTGTGCCCTTTGGCATTTCATCAACAGCGCGGGCAGCGCTCCGGCTCCGCTTCCAGCTCCCCGGCACCCCCTGGCACTGGCCGTCCCAGGCGGGGGGGAACTGCCCCAGCAGCGGGCGCCTCTACGGGGCCGGTGCCAAAGAGGGCGTGGGAGCCCGGTGCTGCCATGGCAGGCGGGTATTTTTAGCCTGCTGCTCTGTGCCACAGGGTCAGAGGAAAAGGCTAATTCTCACCTTGGGCTGCCTGGGCTTGGGCCAGCGCCAGCGCTGCCCCACGCCCCCGTTCCTCGCAGCCTGACTCATGCGGGACAAGACCTGCGCTGGGCCATGTCCGTCTGTCCTCCCTAACCCAAGCCTCCATCACGTCCTTCCCAGCAGTGGCTCGGATCCAGAGCGATGTGGGCACGCCCAGCCCCCTGGGGGGCCTCCCTCCTGCACAGGGCCTCATCCCCGTGAAACATTAACACGGGCACCCCATGCTCTGCGGGCAGGGTGGGCAGGGCGGTGCCAGCTCCTGTCCCTGGTCAGCCGTGCCAGCAGGTCCTTCCAGAATTTCTGGCTCTGCCGCAGCAGTCACCCAGCACCACCCGGCCCCAGACAGCGTGCTGCTGGCTGGCTCCCGGCCAGGGCAGGGCCGGCCCCACGCACCACTGGGACGTGCAGGTGAGCAATGTCCCCGGTTCAGCGCTCCCGCCGAGCTGGGACACTGTCGGGCTGCAGCTGCGCAGCAGGGCTGGCCAGCTGGGCAAGGCGAGCGGTGGCCCTAGCAGTGTCTGCAGCTGCTTCCCTGCCCATCTGCTTGCTCCAGGAACCCTGTGGGCAGCATCAGTGCAGGAACAGCCTTTATTAAAGCAAAATAACCTACAAAAATATAGATACAGCCTGTGCCCCAGGCCTGATCTGGCGAAGGAGGAACAAGGCTCCTGCCCAGGGCAAGGACTAGCTCAGCCACACAGAGCCTTTGGCCACAGGGGTCGCGTGCACCCAACTCTTCAGGCCAGGCCCGTTCCAAGCCCCCGGGTTCGCTCTCATCCTCCGAGCAAGCATTCCTCCCACGGGTGGAGGTTCCCTACCAGCACAGCACGCAGCTGCCCCAGTCCCGTCCTGGGCCAGGGCACGTGGTGGAGCGGAGGCTGTCCCCCGCCAAGGGTCTTCAGGGACAGTGCTGCTCCCTGCAGAGCCGCTTCCGCTAAGGAGCGCAGCGTGTGTGTGTGTGCAGCCGGTGTGATGACTCCACCGTGGCCGGGCAGCGCTGAGGGGTGTTAAACGTGGGCACAGCAGAGACAAGCCCTGCCGGCATGCGTGGAGGTGGCCGTGGGACCCTCCCGTCCCCTGGCAGGGCACTCACTGCTCCTGCGTGCCCCAGGAGATGTAGTCGGGGCGCGTGGCGGCGTGGTACTCGTCGATCAGCTGCTGCACGATCTCCCGGGAGTTATCCAGCTCGTCGAAGTTGTCCTTGAAGATGTCCTCCTTGCGGAACTGCTCCAGGAAGGCCTCCCGCTTGCGCAGTTTGTCGTACTGCCGGCACGTCCGCTCAAACAGCTGGAGAGCAGCACAGGGGTCAGATGGGCCAGAGCTCCCGGGGGATTCCGCAGGGCAGGGGGGGGGGCCTGACCTCCTCAGGCTGCTGCCTAGGAGGAGGCAGGCAGGCAGGCAGCCCCAGGCCAGCAGATCAGCTTGTGCTTCCGAGGCTGCCTTTGGCCAGGGAGAGGGAGCCCTGCTGCAGCCTGCTCCTTGGGAGAACAGCACCAGGGGTGCAGGAGAACTGAGGGGACCCCAGACCAGACCTGAGCCCTGCTGTGCCCCAGCTGGGAGCTGCCCAGCCTCCCCTCACCTGCAGACCCTGCCCGTGGCTTTGTGAAAGCCCCACAGAAGACACGTTTGTGACTGAAATGACATCAAAGCTGCAGCTGTGGAGCCCCAGCACTGCCCACGGCGTAGGGGGAAGGGACTCACCGAGGAGATGTTGGTGTGGTTTGCCATCATGAGGCCGCTGACACGGTGTGCAGATGGCAGGTAGGGGGACTTGCGGGACAAAGCCACCTGGATGCTGGCAGGACCCCAGGGGATGAAGTTGGCCAGCTTCCTCTCCCGGATCCGCTGCAGACTCTTGTGAACCTGGCGGGATGAGAGCAGCAAGGGGCAGCAGGGTGATGGGCAAAGCAGCCTGGTCCCAGCAGACCCAGAACCTGCTCCTTGCATGACACAGCCTCAGGAAGGTGGATTTCAGCAAACAGCAGGTAGGGAGGCTCCTCACTGCAAGGGACTGGTGGCCTTTCCATGAGGCCAGGGCTCACACAGGACCAACTTGGAGCCAGTTCTCCGGCACTGTTCAGTCTCACCCCAGGGTCTGTGCACAGGAAGATGGTGACCGTGCCCTTCCTTGGCAGGCCACGCCATTTCCATCAGCATCTGAAACGGCTGTGGGAGCTCACCTGCGTAGGATCCACCTCCCCCTGGATGATGTTGAGGATGGCAATGTAGCAGTGGTTGGTCTGCCTGTCTCGCCCCGTGGACACCATCACATTTTTAGGCTGCAGCAATCTTCTCATCACGTCCAGGACTGTGGTTTTCCTCACGCTAGCCACCTGCAAATGCCAGCCGGGGGTCAGAAGGAGCAGGCATGCTGCTCCCTTGCCCTCCCACTGCCCTGCACACACACACACACACACAGAGGAGCGGAGGGCAGCTGGATGGAAAAGCCCTCGCCCCAGGGATGGAGCCACGTGCAAAGCCACATGCAGGGCAGGAAAATTCCAAAAATCACACAACAGGCACAGCCAGGCTGAGAACTAGAGCGTTGGCGGAGGCTCCAACATAAGGGCGCTGAGCTGCACCCCCCAGCAGCACAGCAGGGGCTGAGGCAAAGCTCAGTTAAGACCGGAGTGACAGGGTTTCATGTTGCTGCTGTCAAACTTCTGTCCTGTTCCACTGCTGAGGCAAGGAGCAGGGCTGGAGGACAGGAAAGGGGTCATTGCCCTCTGCACCCCCTCCCCACCTTGCCCTGCCCTGAGCCCGTGGGCAGACTGGCTGCTGCAGTCCCCATGGGCTGCTAGAGGCTTTGCCCAGCTGCTGCCTGCCGAGGGGGCCACAGCCAGCGCCGGCACCCGAAGGAGCACCCGTAGCAAGGACAGCTCAGCAGCGTGGCAGCCCCGCTCCAGGCACTGTCTGAGCTGCTGGCTGAGCCCTCCCCACACTCCTCCCTGGGAGGACAGATCACACACTCGATACCCTTTTCAGAGCCAGCAGTTTTTCAGATTTGCTTCTCTGAGTAACATCCTGAGGAAATGCACACAACGAGAGGAGAACAGCAGCTGTCAGCTCCCCGCAGAAATGAGACGTGGCCAACGCAGGTGAGTGCCTCTCAAAACAGAACTGCCCCATTCTCACCGGGGGGGGGCTGAGGGGACTGGGGATGAGCTAAACGCAAGCGGTAGCATTCGATGCAGCTGAGGGGTAGCAATCCCCTCCCCAAACACAGATCAAGCCCCAGGAAGGGGCTGATGCCTGGAGCCCATGATCTGTCTTGGCACGACAATGATCAACAGTGTTCTGACCCAAACGGCCTGGGCCAGTGGCCACTGGGGTGGCAGGACCGCTTTGCTGGGCTCATTCTCATCGTTTCTAAGGGTGGCTTTTGTCAGATCAGATACTGTCAGCCCTCCCATAGCCGCCACAGCCATCCTGATGCATGCAGCAGGTAGCCTAGCCCAAGCACGACTGCCTGCTCACGTCTGATTCATATCACACACGGCTGTCACGTGGTGTGGGCACACGGGCCTGGGATTTGGAACGCGCAATTACAGCTCACACCAAGACAGTGGGACTGACGGATGTTACAAGGTGAACATGGCAGCTCCTCCTGCCCTCGGGGAAGGGGAGGAATGCCTGGCAGGGCTGCCTTACCGACTGGTCGGTGGTGAGCGGCGTGTAGCCCGTCATGAGGAAGTGCAGCCGGGGGGTGGGGATCAGCGAGGCAATCAGCCCGATGAGGTCATTGTTCATGTACCCGGGATACCTGAGCGTGGTGGTGCTGGCAGACATGATGGTGGAGACCTGGGGGAGAGGATGGGGTCAGCGGTCATGAAGCACGTTCAAAACCTGCTTCACATAGCCCTGCCAGGGCCTGTGGAGGCCACCCCCGGGAAGGGCAGAGGACCCTCGTTCACAACTCCCAGCTGGCCATCATCGACTCCAGCCCATGGAGCAGGTTCAGACCGAATCAAAGACAGTGGGGAAGCCCCATGATGGCTTCTCTAAAGGAAAAAGCTCTTCTCACCAGCTGGTTGATCTGCGAGAATGACGGGTTCTGGATATGCAACCGGTCTGTCGCGATCCGATTCAAGGCTGTGTTGTCCAGAACCACCTGCAAGAGCAAAAAAACAGCTCTGTGAAGAGCCTTGGAGGCAGCCTGAGGAAGGGCAGCACTGGCCGTGTGTGCCAGGGCACCAGATCACCCAGCACAGGCCCTGAGCGCCGCAGCCTGGCAGAGCCCTCCCTGGCAGGTGGCAGACACTTGAAACCACAAGCTGACTCATCTATGGAGCGTAACCGACACTGTCAATGGAAGCTCTTCCCTCCCGTCTTGGCTGTGCTCCCCAGTGCTCTCCCAAAGAGCAGTGCCTCTGGGCCAGCACGTCACGGCAACCTTCAGCCCCAGCAGCTCTGGCACAGCTGCTCTTGCCCTGCCACATGCAGAGATAAGATGGGAGGGACCAGCGGTGTCTTGGTTAGGACCTGACCGAAGGCCCTGGTGCAGGCTGAAGATGCTGCCTGGCTGGGGCTTGTGGGTGCTGAAAGCGATGCTGGAATCAAGTTTAAGTAGAAGGCTGCAGCACAGCTAAGCAGAGGAAGGACAGCCAGTCTCACTGTCATGGGAAGAACCTGCTGGGTCCCGGAGGCAGAAATGCCAAGCTGGACAGCTCAGCAGGGGTTAGCGCAGAGCCCTTGTCCCTGGAGCCACCACCTCTGCTCAGTCCTTCTGGACAGGGCTGCACTCCTTGCTGCACCTGGGGCTTTGCAGGCACATCCCATGCTGCTGCAGCACTCACCCCACACAGCTACAGCACTTGGCCCAGGAAAAGCTGCAGTTTTGAGCGGCTGCGGACAGGGCTGCCATGCAGGAACTGGCTACACTGCTGGCCTGACACACAGCAGGACTCTTACCACGCAGTCAGCGTTCTGAGTCAGCCTCTTCAGTGTCAGCAGAGAGTTGTATGGCTGGACTACAACATCGCTCATCTCATCCTGGTTTGGGAAAACTGAGTAGGTCTCCACCAGCTTCTTGGGATACCTGGTGAGAAAGCCCAGCCATCTCAAGGGTTAACACCACCAAGCCAGCACTCTCTCCTCCCACAAGCTCTCTTTGCAGTCTCCAGGGCTCAGGACAGCAGTGAGTCACCAGCACTGCATGCCAGAGTCCGCTCCCAGGGAGGGAGAGAATTTGTCCCAGCAGTGCCTACCCTAGCAGTACAGGAGCAGGCTGCCAGACAGAGCTACAGGCGAGGCTGAGCCATCCACAGGCTGATTAAGCAGCTGCTTACAAGCCTTTTCAAGAGGCTGCAAGCTGAAACAGGCAGGGATGGCAGCTCAGAACCCACAGCTAGAGCCTCCCACCCTCCCCTGCAGAGTCAGGGTGTCAGAAGGCAGCTGCCTGGTAAGAATGGCTGAGGGAAGGCAGAGTTTGGACTGCACAAGTCCAGTTTCAGAGCCTCTGAAGTCCCCAGGCATATCAGGAGCCATTCCTTCCCCGGGCAGCGTGCCAGGGGTTGCACAAGACAGTGTTTGGGTGGGGGCGGTGGCTCTGAGTCAGCGCTCTCCAGCTCCCCGTGTTGGCAGGGTGCCCAGGCTGGGCCAGACTCTGCTGCGAGGGAAGGGGACAAGTCTGAATGCTCACCTGTCATTCAGTCTCTCCAGGAGGTATGAGCCCAACCCGGAGCCCGTTCCACCAGCAATGGAGTGGCAAAGCACAAATCCCTGGAAGGAAGCAGAATGAAGAGGCAGCTCAAGGTCCAGCTCAGCCCCAGAAGCAGGCAGAGCAAAGCACACTGTGCCATTGCCACCACCTCCAGCACAGACTCGCCAGCCAGGGCGAGAGCTCCTCCTGTGACAACTGAGAGCACGGTGCCGACGCCTGCGGACAGAGCGGAGGTTAGCCCTGGCTCCTCCAGACCACAGCGACAGCCACACGCTGATGACACACATCAGGCCACTTCTGCCAGAGTGGGTGGAATCCACATCTCTGCACGCACCACAAAGTGCAACTGCTGCTCAGGAGCCTCCTGGATTCCTCCCAACACAGAACAGACTTCAGAATAGCTCCAACATCACCTTCAGGGTCCAGTCAGTCATACAAAATGGAGGTACATGTTCTCACCCCTTTCCCTGGGCCCTCCACGCCATTCCCCTCCTTCTAGAGTGCCTGAGGCCAAACTCCCTCTACCTGACTTCAGGGCAGTTCCCACCTGCTGCAGGTCCCACACCGGGCTCTTGGATCTTCCACTGACTTATTTTACAATAACATTTTCCCTTCCCCTGGTTGCCATGCGACAGCCTGACACAAACACCAGGGAGCCCTGGTCTGTCTACGCACAGGAAACAGGTTTACACCGATGGTGGCCAAGGTCCTGCCAGAGGCACACGGCAAAGCCCTGGTGCCCCTTTAACCCAGCTGGAGAGAAAATAAAGCTGCAGCTGCCTGCGCTCATTCTGTGGAGTTCAAAGCACTCAGCAACTCTGGGTCTAAACGCCTTCCTGCTGGCAGCCCCAGGCTCCCTCCTCTGCTGCAGGCAGAGGGGCAGCAGGCACCTGGCTCCAGCACAGCCGTCCCTACAGAGGAGGGCCCTTCACTGGAGGACAAGCAGTGTGTGTCCTGCTTCAGCTGATGCCAGGGAGAGGCAAGGGAGGGAAGTGGAACAGGGAAAGGAAAAAGCACCATGATACCTGGAACACTTCCTGCAGACTGTATCCTGCAGGAAGTGTCCAATGTGAGCAGTGTTTGGGGCAGAAAAATGCCCCGCTGAGCACACAGTAACAAGATTTCTGGGAAAGCCTGGCAGATGTAGTAGTGATGGGAAAGCCCTCCTTTCCCTAGTTCCCCTCTCTACGTGTTTTTTGCTCAGCACTCAGAAGCAAGTTGAGGAAGTTTGCGTACACCAAAGGGTTGAGCTCAACCTTATAAAACAGCAGCCTGTCTCTGAAGACACCAAGCAGAGCAACTGGATCCAAATCCCCTGGTTTACTTACTTCCAAACTGTCGCTCCCATCAGCCTCTCTGTCTATTATGTCAAAAATATCTTCGTGTATTTTTTCTCCCTGCAAGAGAGACCAGACCAGGATTTGTTTCTTTCCCACAGAAAATGGAGAAGAGCTCCTCAAGGCTGGCGTGAAGCCAAGTCAGACTGGCAATGTGACCCTGTGCCCAGGGTGCCACAAAGTGTCGGGCATAAGTCCCTGCCGAATGAGGAGGTATTCTTCTGAAACCGAGTACTGAGCCTGACATGAGAAAGCCACGATAAAGCCTCAGGCCTAACGAGCTGTGTTTGTACCCAGGAGCACCAAAGCTGTTACCTGTGAGAAGCCACTGGCCCAGTTGTTCCCAGCTCCCCCTCCGTGCTCAGACAGGTAGATGTTTTCTGGGTTGTAGAGGTTGGCATAAGGGGAATTCAGGATGGAGTGGATAACTCGGGGCTCCAGGTCCAGCAGCACAGCTCGTGGGATGTAATGCTCATCATCTGCCTTTAACAAGGAGCAGTAAGATCATGATGCAGTCGCAGCTCAGCGCCGCTTCTTACTGCAAGAGAAACTGCAAGTGCGTGTGCCACCCCCTGGTCACGGGAGAGCACGGCACAGCCGGCGTCTGACAAGGAAGAGGAGGAAGGGAAACTTGTTATGTACAGCCTGTCTGTAATGCAGCATCTTTATGCGCCCCAGAGCGTACCCTGAATGCTGGGCAGGTGGAGGGGGGGCGGCTCTTCCCTAATGGGCTTGCACTCGTGACATTTACGTAAGGTGGTATCTATGGCAGCCTCAGCCTCGTGTTTCTGCCTCCACAACACATTCATTTCCAGAAACTGGAGCGCAGACAGGAGCCCTGGCAGCGCGCTGCCTAACAGGAGCACTTGGCTGAGGCTGCTGCTCGAACCAGCCCAGGGTCAGCGTCAGCCCATCAGTCCCTGAGGGGGAGGGGGTGTTGCTGCTGGAGAGAGCTGAAGCAGTCACAGACAGCCCTGCCTGAGCTCATCCGGGCATGGATCAACCCGGTGAGGAGGGAAGGCGCATCCCGTAGCACGGCGTGCCCACTCCGCCTCCCAGAGGGGCAGGGGCAGCACCCGGCAGTACCTGGTAGAAAAAGACATCCTTGCGGTCGGTGCCCTCGGTGGCGAACTCCTCCACGATGCCCTCGGGGCTGATGCCGTGCTCGGCGCAGAGCTGCTTCCAGAACTCGAACCCGACTGCGGGGGGGGCGTGGGTGCGGTCAGCCAGGCCGGGGCGGGGCAGGGCAGGGCCGGGGCCGGTCCCCCACGCCGGGCCAGGCCAGGGCAGGGCCGGGGCAGAGCCGGAGCATCCCCGGGCCGGGGGGGGGCCCGCCCCGGGCTCGGCAGGCCCCGCCCTCACCCCAGACCCCGCCCCCCTCCCGCCAGGTCCCGCCCACGCCCCCCACAGCACCGCGGCCCCTCCCGGGGCACGCTCCCCCGCCCCGGCCCTGCGGCCGCCGCCCGCCCCGGGCGCCCACTCACTCTGATTGCCGCACTGGCCCAGCTGCAGGGTGATGATCTCCCGCGGCATCGCGGCCGAGGCTCGGCTCGGCTCCGCTCCGCTCCGCTCCTCCGCCCGGCTCGCCGCTGCCCCGCCGCGTCTCCCGCCCGGCGCCAACCGCACTGCGCCTGCGCGCGGCGCACTTCCGGGAGAGCGCGGCTCGCCCCCCGCCCCTCGCGGCGCCCTGGCAACGCGCATGCGCTCTGGCAAACGGCGGCGGCCGCGTCTGCGCCAAGATGGCGGCGCCCAGGGTGGCCCTGTTTACGGCGGCGGCCGCCATGTCGGTGGCGGCCGTGCGCGCGCGCGGGGCGGACGGATGTTGATGCCGTGAGGGAGCCATGGCGGCGGCGCGGCCCGGCGGGCCCGGCGAGCGGCAGCGGCGGGTGCAGGAGCTGAGCGCGGCGCTGCGGGGCCGCCTGGGGCCCTACGAGCCGCTGCTGAGCGCCGTGCAGGCCGCGCTGGTGTGGGAGCGGCCGGGCCGCAGCGCGCTGTGGTGGGTGGCGGCGCATGGCCTCTTCTGGTGAGCGGGGGACGGCGGCGGAGCCCGGGCCGCGGCTGGCGGGGAGGCGGGAGGCGGGCCGAGGGCGCAGGTCCCACCGGCGGGGCCTGGGTGCGCTCCTCTGCAGGGCCGCCGGGCCGCGGAGCGGCCCCTGTGTCGGGAGGCGCGTCCCGCCGGGGCCCCTGACTGCGGCGGAGGAGCCCCGGGTCGGTCCCCCGCGGCCGCTCGGTAGCGCGGGAGCCGCCGGAATGCCCTGGGCTGCGGGAGATTCCGTTTTGCGCCGCGCTGCCCTGACGGGATTTCCCTCCGTGGCAGTGGGTCTGGAGTGGACGCAGGCAGCCGAGGCCGGCGCTCGGAGCGCGCTGGCGACCGGGCACCCTGCCTGCCGGCCCCTCTGCAGTCCTAGGGCACGCTCACTGCTCCCCCGTATCCCTTCTCCCGGGAGCTGGTGAGCAAAACCTCCAGGGGGGAACGGTCCCTCTGCTTCCAGCAAAAGAGCTGGGGGCCCCCACGCTGGCCGAGAGCAGTCCCTAGTTGGAGGGGGAGCCCGAGCGGCCGGTTTAAGAGCCTGAGTCCCTGACCTATTATTTCAGCAGACAAAGAAAGAACCTAAAAGTGTTGATGTCTACTTCAGCTCTGTCCCTCTTGACATGTTTACCCTGTTATCTGAGAGCATAAAACTAATCAGCGAAACCCAAACTGTTCTGTGAACCGTGGAAGAAGGGCAGCAGGTTCTGCTCGCCTCTGAGAGCTGTAATGCAGGGCTGTCGTGGTAGAAATGACATGAGCAGATAAAGGTCCCTACAGCACCCTGACAGCAGCTGCCTGATAAGCTCCCTGCCAGATTAGCACTTGCTCACTTTTCTCTGCCTATGACTGTTACTGAGTGACTGATTTGTGTTGGGTGAGTTTGCGTTACCCCTTTTGTGTGCATTGCACAGATCTGGTCGGTACCGATTCGTTTGTTTCTTCCCTGTAGGTTTTTTGCTCTGACTTCTCTTCGCTTGCTGTTCCTGGTTGCATTTACCCTTATAGTAGTAGTCTGTCTAGATCAGTGGAAGAGCAAAATCTGGCCTGAAATTGGAGGTAAGTTGCAACGTTTGAGTTGATACCAGCAAATCGAGCACTGGCTTTAGTCCTAGAGGTATATAGACTCTGCACTGCCTGGAGTTAAATAGTTAAAATCCTGGAGTTTTTGCTTTGTGAGCCTAGAAGCAGGCAAGAACACTGTAGGCATGTTCTTCCTGGAGTTGGAAAATCCTAACCTGTATAAACTTAAGAGTTTTTCATGCTTGTGACACTGGTATTGGTCTCATAATCTTGAAATATCTGGTGAACGTGAACTAGTGCAGGTTTTGAAGCAGTGAATCACCTTCTGAGCATTCAGTACAAGAGCAAGGAATCGAAACATATGTGGAATACATCTAGATTTTTCCTCAGAATCTGTAATAAACTAGCTTCATGTTTTAGGATGAAGATGAGTCCCAGCCTTGCTGTTGAGTAGAGGTTTCTTTGAAAGGAGAGGCATCTTAATGGCTGTTAATGAAGTTAGTCTAAAGCCTTCAGTAAGCAAAGCAGTTTTAGCTATCATTAATCCACTCATGAATACTACCATTCCTAGCAGCTCAGGATTTCATGGGCTTTGCATGGACAGGTTGGTTTTGTGTATGGTTTGCATGCTCTCAGAGGTGGTTCCCTAACTAACTAGCAAGTACAACTCCCAGCTTTCTGCTTGAACTTGTGTTCTCTGTAGTTCTTGGGAAGACGTTAAAGCTTTCCTCAGTTTCTGGCAGCAGCTTGGCTCAGGCTCTGTAGCTGAAGTGATGAGGAAGTGTCCGACTAGCTCCCTCCTTACCTTGATTTCCATTTGTCAAGATAACTGGTACATCCCTGGGTCACTCTTTGAATCCCAGCCTGGGTGAGAAAGTATCAAAAGACCTAAATCTCTGATGCCTCTCAGTAAGCAAGCTGTTCTTCCTTCATCATCTGGGTGTGTGCAGGGGAAGGGAGGGAGATGAAAGTGTGGGGGTTTTTTTTGCTAATACCTGTCACTGTAATCAGAGCACCCTTCCAAACAACGTTCAACAAATATTGAGGAGCAACAAGGAGATTCTCTTGCAGTCTTGTGCTGTCACACGTACGCATTCAAAATATCTTACGGAGTGATGCACCTCCAGTTCTTAATTACAGTTCATGTCTTTTCCAGGTATTCCCTAGCTCCTCAAAGCTTTACTTAAATCCCAAGAGCTAAGCATTCTCATGGCAAATTCCTTGCAACTAATGTAGTGTCTGTTCTTAATATTTTAGTGGCAAGACCTGACGAATTAGACAATGAGAGGTAGGAAACTAATTGAATCCTCTGCTGTTTGGTACTTTGCTGTGATACTGTGTAATTATTACCTGCACGTGCTTGTAATGTTGGCTTCTTTGAGCGAGGAAGAAAGGGGGAGAAGGGAGCTTAATGGAGGGAGGATGGAGCCCAGGACTCTGTCAAGCCGTTGTGACACGTTTTTGGCTTGCCCAAGCCATTATATTATACTTAATCTTTGCCTCATACTCATCTCCAGTAATGCTTGCTTGAGTGTTGTAAAATTTCCCCTGCCACTTCCCCCCGTACCCTTAAGTTCGAAATGCTGCCTTAAAAGCAATTTCTTTTGTATGGGCTTCCAATAGTGGGAAAACAACTTTTTTTTTTTTGAAATAATGAAGTCTTCTGAGACTTCATAGGGAATGTTTAACAAGCTTGTCCCAGAAGTTGTTACTGCATAGTTATGATCTGACTGCAGCATTTAATAATGGGTTGAGAAATGTTGGGGTGTTGTCTTTATTAATAACACCTTCCTCTCCCTGGGCACACCTTTCTGCCTGCCTGTGCTGCTGAGCTGCGCTGGATGCTCAGCTCCCGACTAAATCACTTGAGCTGTTGCCAAATGACCTTTTTTTTTTTTTGCAAGCAGCCCAACTACAAAAGCAATTGTTCTTCCTAACCCTCAAGTACTTGTAACTAGCAGTTAAGAAGCACTAATAGAACTTGCCAAAGACAATGCCCCCAAAGTAACTGAATATATTAAGTAAGGTACAGGGCTGCTTGTAAACCTCGTGATGAATTCTTGGGGGTTGCAGTTGACCAAATAAATGCAGAAAAAGCAAACAGATTCGCTTCATTTGCTTCTGCACTGCCCCTTCCCTCCAGTAGCATGGAAACTAGTCGAAGGCAAAAGACTGAATGACTGAAATTACTGCTCCTTAGCTGCTATGGGAGAACTGGGACACTTGTAGAATGGTACGTAGAAGTACTGCTTTTGGCAAGGTGGTGTTTTGAAAGACAGGCTGACCCTCACCTCTGGAGCCCAGCAGCTGGTGGAGAAGAGAAGGTAGTACTGAGACAAGTGTTTGTAACAAGCAGCTTCTGCACTGACGCCAATGCAGTAATATCTGTTCCCGAATTCTTCCCTTCACTGCAGCTGGGGATATGTTCACCCTCGGCTGCTCGGAGTGCCAGAACTCTGTCACCATTTGGCTGAAGGATGGGTGGCTGGGACCAACTTCTTAAGTAATCTCTTCATTTTCAAGAGGCAAAACCCTGGAAAGGTAAGAATGTACAGACATCAGCAAATAAAATGTTAGGTGTGGAGCCTCTGCTGACCGCTAGTATCCTTTTGTGGTGGCATGCAGCGTTGGCTGAATGCATTCAGACATGGGAGATTGCCACGGGAGGTCTCCCACAACAGCAACATGGCTATTAAGTGGTGGAGAGGAATAGAAAGCACAGGCAGAATAATCAGGTTGTGGAGGAGGGAGGAGAAAACGAGTGTCAGCATGTTGACTGCACTAGTGAAGTGAAAATGTAGCTGCACCTTCTGGAGGTTTCTAGCTTTTTAAAGTGTCAAACTCCTCTCCCTCACTGGATTTTAACAGCTTGAGAAAGTGTGTCAAGCTTTTTTCCCCCCCCCCCCCCCCCTTCTTTTTTTGAGACGTATGCAAAGAGGAACCTGTAAGACAGTGGTACTGTACTTGTCCTTTTCACTTTGAACAGTTCTGTCTTCTTTAGCCTCTTCCTTGCTTTTAGCATACCTGCTTTGGGAAGCTCCTCATATTCTGAGGCAGGGGCTTGGTATGCTGCCCGTTGCTCTGAAGTCAGATACCTCCTATGTCTGCACCAGTCCTAGAGCAGGGTAGTTGAACGCTAGGAAGGCTTTGCTATCGTTAGAATTATGACTTGACCTAGAATCTGCAGAGAACAGGATGGTCAAGAACTGAGTGAATCCACCACTTAACCTTGGAAACTTACTGTCTCCCATGTCTTCAGTTTTGCCTTCTAGTGTGTGGAGTCTTTACCTTCCTGGCTGTCCTGGGCCGGTATATCCCCGGACTCTTGCTCTCATACTTGCTGTGTAAGTAGATCTCTGTGCCAATACAGGCTTGCAAGTGAAAAGGGGTAGAGATGAGTGGGATCTGAATGTCTGAGGGATGGGGTTCTTCTGCTCAAGAGGAAAGCTTGTGTGAATGGCTTTAAAATCTAAAATAATAATACATTCTGCCTGGAATGTGCTGGTTCTTGACCAGGACTCTAAGGTCTCTGGTCCAGAGAGAACATGTTTGAGTGCTTAATAACTAAGATCTGAGCACTAATAGGCTGGCCTCTCAATTTTGTTAAATTGGCAGAGGTGATTGCACCAATTCTAACTGCCTCCCACAGCATTGCCTTCAGTACTCAGATCCTGCATGCTGTGTGTGTTCTACTGCATCACAAAATGGGCAAGGTGTTTGCCAGGTAGCATCCTGAACAAACTTCTAATTAGCATTCCCACTTACCTCAGTGCTCTTCATCCTGCTGTGGCCCCTTGCTGTGTACCACAGACTGGGGCAGCGCATGTACATGAAGCTGGAGCCAGCTCTGCAGCGGCTGGATTTCAGTGTTCGAGGCTACATGATATCAAAGCAGCGGGAGAAGCAACGTAAGTTTCTGTACTGTGTTTCTGACCCTTGGTACCTGTGAATCGAGGCCCTGGTCATGGAGTGGGATAGAGCTGCATGTATGGCACGGCAGTCACTCCAGCACCCTTGGCAAATACTTGCAACTGCTTTGGGAAGGAAGCGAGGCAGCTTTGCCTCTGCAGACATTTCCCAGTTAGCAGTTGGTGTAAGCTCTACACGGTGCCGAGCCGCTCCGTTTCTCAGCTGCCAGAACTGTGTGTTCCATATTGCAGTTGCCCTGGAAAAAAAGAGGAAGGACTCGGTGCAAGGTAGCTGCTAAACATGTTCATCTCAGCAAAGGATCTGCAGCAGCCCAAGTCAGCAATGATCACATTGCTCTGCTGTGGAACAAAGCATGCTGTTTTATGTTATGTCCAAGCTTGCCAGTTTAAGGTTTTTCTGCTCAGCATAAGGCTGGTCCTGTACAGACCCCTGTCCTGGCAGCAATAATAAGCTTTGACTCTGGTTTCTGGCAGTGCGTCGCCGATCCCTTCATCAGGAGGCTGTGGATGATGGGAGTGACAGCGAAGAGGAGCTTGCCGCATTCTGTCCCAAGGTAACAAAGCGTCTCTGAAATAGAAGAGCTCAGCTGAATAGAACAAACTCACTGCATTGCGTGGACACGCAGTGCGTGGCCCTGTACCCAGCATGCTGTAGCTGCGTTGTGATGGAATATCAGATGAGGATATTCTCCTTTTAGACAGTTCTTTCCTATCCTGCATCACTCAGGTTTATGTCCAGCACTGCTTGTACCAACTACAGTCTCCTAGGCTGGGCAGTAAAGTGTGAAATGAGCCTCAGATACCAGCCTCCCATGAGGACTGGGTTTAACTGGTGGCCAATGGATCATGTGTTTTGTCACAAGGCACAGGAATAAGCTTTCCAGTATTGATGTGTTCAATTTTATCTCCTATTTCAAAGCTGGACGACTCTGTGGTTGCCAAGGAACTAACCATCTCTGACTCGGAGCACTCAGATGCTGAGGTTTCCTACACTGAAAACGGGATGTTTAACCTTTCGAGGGGCCAGACTCCCCTGACAGAGGGATCAGAAGGTGAGAGGAAATGGGCGGTTTCTTGGAAGGTGTGGAATGCTGAGCAGGCGTGGGTGCAATGGCTGTGAGGGAGGATGTGTTCATTGCCTTCTATCCTTGAGGTCTAGCTGCTTGATGTCTTGTCTTGCTGGCTAAAATGAGATGCAATCCCTGTTTTTTCAGAACTGAGCTTCCTCCTTAATTCCTGCGGTGCTTTAGTAGAGCAATGACAGTTGCTCTTCAAAGGCAGATCCAGCTCTGCCAGTCCCTGGATGTAGGGATACAGGCTACAGTGCAAAGTCTGGGAGGGATTTTTCCGCCTTTCCTCTGGCAGAAGGTGTCTGGTTCAGCATCTGCATTCCTTGCGAGTGAACTGGGAGCTCAGCAGGCATCCTGGGTAGCTGTGTGAGGGGGAGATTAAAGAGTGTTTGGTCTGTGAGATAAGATAGTCTGTCTTGGGGAGGTAATGGCCCAGCTTTTGCCTGCTGTGCTGCCCTTGCCTGCAGGGTGTTTGGTGTGTACTGCGTATTTAAAGCACTTTCTCCTCTTCTAGATCTGGATGGTCACAGTGACCCAGAAGAATCTTTTGCCAGGGATCTTCCTGACTTCCCTTCTATAAACCCGGAAGCAACTGGCATAGATGATGAAGATGACACCAGCATTGGGATCCCAAGTCTGGCTTACCGCCCACAAGTAACAGAAGATCTGCATCTCCCTTATGACCAGGAAGAATCCGGTGCATTGCCATCTGTACAGAATCTTACTCACAACATAGCCGGATTTGTCACCAGAGGGATGATAGAGCTTGCACTGTCAGGAGCCCCTCTGCCAGGCTCCTCACACAGCAACAATCCCCAGAGGGGTGCAAAGACTTATCTTAGAACAGCCAGCTCGGACTTGGACACTGATGCGGAAGGGGATGACTTTGAACTGCTGGATCAGTCCGAGCTGAACCAGCTGGATCCTGCTGGCTCACGGGGCCAGTAAGCAATCCCACTGCTTCCCTCTGGTTTTCTATTGCACATTGGGGAGGGGAATCCTGGAAGAAAAAGCCTTGCAAATTATCTAGATTGTCTCCTGTGTGAGTATGAGTGACGTGACAGCCAGTCCTGGCTAGGAACACCACTGTGACTTGTGACTCTGTAGCCTCGCTTGGATTTTAAAATAAACTGCACTGGTAATTCATAGGGAAAAGACGTTGCTGTGATAGCTCCACAATCACCCATGTGTTGCCCTGCACTGTCTGCCAGGATGCTGCTTGCTCCAAACTTCCTCACCTACGACAATAAATCTGGTGTCTGCAGCTCTAGAGACTACCAGTCAGACCAACTTAGCATCGCCAAGGACAATCTTGAAGCCGACCTTCTGGGGCTGATGCGTAACCAGGTGAATGGGATTGATTTCCCCTCAGACTTAGCGTCTGGGACTTCAATGCTATTCTGTCTTTAGGACAACCATTCCCCTCTCTGAAAATGTGCACAGAATCCAAGTCGTCTTTCCCAGCAATATCCAGCTCTGGGTAGAATCAAACCCCTTGCTCCTGTTCTGGACACGATGGTGTACAGCCACAATGTTTGTACTTGCGATGACCACTCATCTCCAGTTCCAGCTTTCTAGTGATGCTATTTTGTAAGAGACCTCACGGCAATAAGACATCTACTGTGATGACTAGAGTCCTGCAAAGAACATCTACGTGTGGCAGCTGCTCTTGTGTTGCTTTCCTAAAATAACAGACTAACACTTTGCTAAAAATCCCCTGTGCTCCTCCAGCACGCATTTGGCGTGGACTGTGGCAATGCCACGCTTCCCCTGATGCCGCCTCTTGGGGAACTGCTGGGGACGGGTTCTCTGGAGGAGGGAAGAGGTGGAGCTGGTCTGCCCGGCCAGTTTTGTTCTGGCCCTGAGGACAGCCCGCAGCTTCCCAGCCTGGCGCAGTGGAGAGCCTGCGGGTAGGAGCCGAACGGGGGACACCAGCCCACGCCACCGGTGACCGAAGAGCTCGTGCCTGTTGCGGTCACGTATAAAACCAGCAGCCTATGGGGGAGAGACCTTCTGTCAGGTGGATGGCCAGAGCCCCCCGGCCCTCTCTGCGTCTCTGAGCTTTCCCATTGCTTTTTCTAAGCCATAGAACCTGATTCTGAATCACATTTGTGCAGCGAAGAACGTACCTCTTCAGGGAAACCCCTTTAGCCGCTGCTTTTTGTCTAAATGCGCTCGCCTGTGGGTGCTGGCCCAGGGTCCGATCATCCTGGCTCCGGCGGGGGGGTGGGCAGGGGAGCGGCTGGCCTCAGCCCCGGGAGAACGAGGGTGTGGGGGGCGTTAACCCGTTATTGTATACAGCCCGGCTGTCCTGGGGTGCGGTGCCGGCGGGCGGGTGGGGAACGGGGTGTGCTGTATCCCCCGGGTGGGCTCAGGACCGGTGCCTGTCCGGCTCGGCGCTGCGGAGCTCTCCCACACCGCCCCTACCGCTTCTTACCCCTTTGTCCCGCAGCGGACTGGGCTGGCCCGCCCTGGGGACACCGCTCTCCTCCGGGTTGGGCGGAACCAGGGGCCGCCTCCCCGCTCCCGCCCCGGCCGGGCCCCATCCCCCGGCGGCGGCAGCGGGACCGACCCCGCCTCTTTGGGGCGTGGCTTCACCTCCCGCCAATCGGAGTCCGCCTTTCGTACTTCTCCCTGGGATTGGTGGGGAACGGGCGGCGCGCCGGAAGTGCGTCATTGCCGCCGGCCGGGAGCGGAGCGGGGCAAGCGGGAGGCGCAGGATGAGCAAAGGCCGCGAGGGCCCAGCGGCGGGCGGTGAGTGAGCGCTGGGCGGCCGCCGCCCTCCCGTGGCGGTCCCGGGTGGCCCCGGTGACCGGTGGGGTGTCCGGCAGGAGGCGCCGCCGCCGTCCTGCTGCGGTACCTGCAGGAGCAGAACCGGCCCTACAGCGCCCAGGACGCCTTCGGGAACCTGCAGCGGGAGCACGGGCTGGGCAAGGCGGTGAGCGGGGCCGGGCCGGGGAGCGCGGGGCCGGGCCGGGGGGCGCGGGGCCCGGCTGATGGCGCTGGTCCCGCAGGCCGTGGTGAAGGCGCTGGAGCAGCTGGCGCAGCAGGGCCGCATCCGCGAGAAGGCCTATGGGAAGCAGAAGATCTACTTCGCCGACCAGGTGAGCCCCGGCCCCGGCTGCTGCCCCCGCGGGGACCGGCCCCCGCTGACCTGCCGGCTTGCCGCAGGAGCAGTTCCCAGCTGCCAGCGATGCGGAGCTCCGCGGCCTGGATGGGGAGATCGCCGCGCTCTCCACCAAGTTGCAGGTGCTGCAGCAGAGCTGCCGGCAAATGGAGACGGGTGAGCGTGCCCAGCCAGACCCCCGAGGTACTGGGAGAGTCTGGGGGCTCCATGGGCACGGGCAAGCTGTGCCCTGGCTGCTGGGCCGTTTGCCCTGCCGGTGATCAGTGCCTCCCTTCCAGAGCTAAAGGACCTGAACAGCTCCATGACAACCCCTGAGATGGCCAGAGAGATCAAGGAGTTGAGGAAGGACTGCACGAGTTACACAGAGAAACTGGAGAGGATTAAGTCTGCCACCAACCATGTGACTCCGGAAGAAAAAGAGAAGGTAAAGGGCTGTCTGGGGCTGAGCCCAGCACCAGCAGCAGAGCCCGGGCCAGGCCTGGGCCATTCATTCCAAACCCTCGTCCAAGTTACCCGGTCTCCAGGCCGACTGATACTGGTACAACAGAGGCAGGGGCTTGTGTGGGGTCTGGGCTGCTCCGTAGAGCGTGTGCATGAGCCTCGGCTGTGTGTGCGATGGTGACAGCTCTTGGGGCATCCTTAGGAAACAGCCTGAGCTGCCTTTTCCTTGCAAACCTTTGCTTTGGGCAGTCACCCACCACTTGGTCAATTCATCCTTTCCCTATCTCGGGTGATTCCTCTCTCAGAGAGGTTCATGTCCCCACAGGGGCTTTGTGAGCCACTTGTGCTGTTAAATAACCCTCTGGCTGCAGCTGGGACGCCTGGTGGGTCCTTGGCACCAGGCGCTTCCCGGCTCAGGCTCAGGGCGGCTTCGTGGGGTGGCTGCTGCCTGGTTGTGTCTCACTTGGCCTTGCTGTTCGCAGGTCTGTAGCGAGCAGAAGCTGTACTGCAAGGAGTGGCGGAGGAGGAAGCGAATGGTAATGGTTGCGTCATTGAGTGGGGCGGGTGGGCAGCGCCAGGGGGGTGGCAGTGACGGTCCTGTGGTGACAGCGGGTGATGCTGGTGCCCTGAGGAGGATGTGGGGTCTGCTGAGCAGCTTGGGGATCAGCTCTTGTTTGAGCTGAGTGCCTTCCCAGTGCTGAGTGGGGAGACCTCAGGTGAATGCTGTAGCTGTGGAGCAGGGAGTGCTGCGCCAGCTGTGCGCATTTGGG
This sequence comes from Gorsachius goisagi, assembly GCA_018403395.1. NCBI lineage: Eukaryota > Metazoa > Chordata > Aves > Pelecaniformes > Ardeidae > Gorsachius > Gorsachius goisagi. The sequence continues at coordinate 38,775 of BOSO01003208.1, read as the reverse complement.
GAAGACTTGGGGGTACCACGGTGATCCCCTGGGAAAAGGCTGTGTTGCTGCAGTGCCCAGATACACCAGGCCCTGCAGAGCTCTGCTTGTCCTCGGGAAACAAAGCTGATTCTCCTTGCATGACAGATGGCTGCTCCCATGCTGTCACCCAAGCTGTGCTGGCTTGTGATGCCCCTACAGGGCGGGGGACAGTCCCCAAGAGCTGTAGTGGGGCTGCCCAGTGCTGACAGCTTGGTGTGGCCACTCCACAGCCCTCATGGTTCCCCTGTCTCACCAGGCGACTGAGCTGCTGGAGGCCATCCTGGAGGGGTACCCCAAAAGCAAGAAGCAATTCTTTGTAAGTACCAAGGCCAAGCTCAGCCCCAGGACAATGGTGGCGGTGGGGGTGGCTCTGCCTGCGCTGCCAGGCTGGAGCCACCACCCTGCTGAGATGATCCGTGCTTGTATAGGAGGAGGTTGGGATAGAGACAGACGAAGACCATAACGTCACTCTGCCAGCAGCTGTGTGAGCCTTTGCCCCAGGGAGGAGAAGGAGCTGATGCTGAAACTCAGCTGTTGGGTGTTTTGGTGGTGTTTTTTTTTTTTCCCCCCCACTTCTTTTTGCTGGGCTTGGCCTGGTCCCACATATTTATATGCATTTGTTTTAAAAATGCTTTGCAGCTGGAAGGGTGGTTGGGGCCAGGGACTTGGCACTGGGTGCCCTCACCATCTCACATGCAGAAGGAACATTATTTCTTCCTGCCCTTCTGTGCAGCAAGCTGTTGAGGTCGGGTGTCCTCATGGGTGCGTAGGGGAAGGTGTAGGTACACTGTTGTAGAGTCCCTGGTGTTCCAGTAAGAAAAGGAAGCGAGTTCCTCAGGGAGGCAGATGACAAGCTCTGGCTGCAGAGCTCTATGTGTATTTCGGTCGCTTCCCGCAGTGGGACCTGGTGGTACACAAGCTCAGCATCCATTAAACACCAGGCTTTTGGTTCAGCTGTGCTTTGCTGTGGTGTTTTTCTCTGTTCAAAGTGTGTTGGGGCAGGGTTTGGGCTCTGGGTCACAGCAGCCCTAAGGGGTGGGGAAGGCAGGAGGGGGTAACCTAAGCCTAATGGCTGGGCTGGGCTTCCAGAAACTGCCACTCTGTCTGACTGGCTCCAGGGGAAGACAGTAACAGAAATAAAAGCAAGAAAAAGAAATCATTAAAACATTCAGCAAAATTTATTTAATTACTTTTCACAATAGAAAAATATGTCGCTTTCACATGTGAGGTCTGTAAAACTCCAGGGCAGGAGGCAGCTTCTGGCAGAGCATCTCCAGGGGTTCAGCCGCAGAGCCCTAACCTGCTCACCCACGAGAGAAGATTTTTCTTCATCACAAAGCAACATCTTTCAGGCAAGACACAGTTGCCCCTGTGCGTGCTTTATCGGTCATGTGCATCACCACAGGGTTTGACTCTGGGGCTTCCATTGCATTGCATTGAAAAGGGCACCTAAAGGCAGGGTTTGAAGACTAATTCTGTTTAAAAATCACCCCCACACCAGAATGGGTTCTCTGCTACTAAATGGGGGTAGAAGCAGTAGCTTAAACATTCTCATGCTGCAGCGTTCAAACCGCATAACCTGGAGCTGCGTGCTACCTCATTGCCAGTGGAGAAACAGCGTAAAATAAATATCCACTACCCCTGGAGTGGGAGCATGAACATGATTACAGAGAACAAATCCTGCTGCCGGTGACGCTGCACTGGAGGAGCCACGGTACAATCGCTCTGCGTGGCGAACAATCATTGTTTGGGCAGCGGCTACGCCACACCATGAAGTGTTTGGGTTGGCCAGAGCCACAACCCATACTGACAGCAGCAGCATCTGACAGGTTAAAAAGTGTCCCCGAGAACATCTGCCTGCAAAGCTGAGGCTGACACTACTTCAGGATGATTTCAGTGATTTATAAAAACAACAAACAAAAAAATCAAATCAAGGCTGGTTATGTGTATGTATCTATATAAAAGTTCTAAGGAGGAGCAGCGAGAGCCTGTGGCGGTGCTGTGCTACAGAGCTACTTTTTCCTGTTCAGTACTGGACACAGCAAACTCGAAGCAAGATGAAAACAGATGCTGCTCAGCACCCACCAGCGTGAGCAGGAAAAGCCTGCGCAGAAAGCTTACTCCTGTCCCCATCAGAGGAACTGTGGCTGCAGCCGAAGAGGTCAGGTCTTAGCAAATACCTGGTGCCTACCACCAGCTCTGCACCGGGGAGGTAGCGGCTACGCGAGGTAAGCGCCTCAGTGGCAGGGATGGGCTCAGCCTTCAGCCAGCTCTGCCAGGCTTCCCGAAAGCATCTACACAACTTAAAAAAAAAAAAAAAAAACCTGCCCCAGAAGAGCTGCTTCAGAGGTACAAGAAAGCCCACGGCTATGGCAGAAGCCTATTCCTAGTCTGTTTTAACAGAAACCAACAGCTTTTAGCATGCATTCTTGTTTCATCCCCCCTCTGCCAGGATCAGAAGGGGTTGTATTGGAGGCCTGAGGTTGCAGAGCAGAGCTGCTCCGCAGTGGAGAGTCAGTGGCACAGGCAAACCCCGCCACGCATGCCTGAGCTAAAGACTCTCTGGCACCCTAGAAGACCTCTACTCAATACACACTTTTTTTCCCCTGCTTTTGCTAAGTCCCTACAAATATTTGGTAATATTGACTGTGACAGTACCTGTGGAGCAGAGGTGTCCGCACAGCTTTGTTTTGGTTTCGTAGTTAATACAATAAATAATTCAGAGAAGCTTTAAGAACAGCCATGAGGCAGATGGCCCAGCCCTTCATGGTGCCCGTCACCCAGGCCCCTGGGCAGGAGATGCCCCGTCCCTGTGGGTGTGGAGGTGGCGGCAGCCCCGGAGCCACTGGCACTGCAGCGAGAAGGCTTAGTAGAGCTGGCTCTTCACTTGGTGCAGGACCCTGATCACAATGTCCCGCAGCGCCTGCGGCAGAGAAGAGACACAGTCAGTTGTTCCAGGGGAGGAATGGCCCATCCCTGGTGAGCAACTCCTGCAAGAGCCTGGGGCATGTACGGGGGGGGTCTCCCCCGCCGTGGCGCTGGAGCTGGCACATGCAGTGCCAACCACCACCACACCTGTACAGGAAACGCTCCCACCTCTGCTCCTGAGCTGCAGGGTCGTGTACAGCCACAGCAGGGCAGGGACCGGGCCCCACCCAAGTGCCAGTCCCCTTCAGAGGTTCCTTAATTCCCAGAAAAACTTTAGGTGTCCCGAGGGAGCAATGGGGACCAAGCAGGACTCTCCTTCTGAATTCTGCTTCACCCTGGCCAGCTTTCAGCACCAAACAGTCCAGCAGCTGGAGTGGGAGAGGCTGGCACTCAGCCACCATCTACTGTCCTCCCTATGTCCCTGCCCTGCCCCAGTCCAGCACTGGTCCCATGCTGCCCTTTTGGAAACCCCAGGAGAGGGGACAGCCACACCCAGCCCTGCACTCCAGCTGGGTGTAGATGTGCACAAGGGGCTCTGCCCTGTTTCCCTCTGCCATCACAAGAGCCCACCCACGGCTCCCGCTTACCTGGGGCTTGCAGTGCTCCTCAATCCAGCTGAAGACACAAGCCGAGAGCTCCTGAAAACTCGTTACTGAGATGGAGGCGTTAAAGGACTGGAACAGGGAATCCATAATGCCTTGGAAAACATTGAACTTCACCTTGTCAGAGACCTGGTCCTTCCCCTCATTTGGGTTGTCCTTATGAGCTTTCACAATCTGCTCGTAGTTCCTGAAACATGTTCAGCAGCAGAGTAAGGCCTCCCACCCCCAGCTTCCGCTCAGCTGCGGGGACAGAGCTCACTGCCTGTCGCTGGCCACTGAGAACCACTGCAGGGATGGGGAGGACCACAAATTTGTGGAAGATCCTGCAAGTAAATAAACACTGGGAAGCTGCAGCCTCCCCTGACAGTGGGAGCAGATTCATTTTCTGACTCAGATCCACCTTCATACTAAACTCCACCAACTAACCCAAGACAGACCCATGCTAACGAGCCGCAGGAGCAGAAATGTAGGCAAGGACAGGGTTGGTACTCCAGGCGCAAAGCTCTCTGCAAAGCACTGAGTGCACCCACAGAGTCTCAAAAGGACAGGGGGGAAAACAGCAAGAAGAAGAGGGCAGCAACCAACAGCTCTTCCCTTACACTTTCATGATCTTCAAGGCCATCGCATCTTTCCTGAGGGTAGAAACTTCCTCCTCTTGCTTCTTCTTTTCCTTATGCAGGAACTGGATGTAGTCGATGGCTGAGCATGAAAATACAGTGTGAGGATTTGAGAGCATGCACAAGCCCCTGAGATCCCCACAGAAGGTGCCTGAGCCTGGGCAGCATCAGCTCCTGACTGCCCCGATTCCCCTTGGGGAGGTGGGTGAGTAGAGGTGGCCAGCACCTTGACTCCCCCAGAGCATCATTACACCACAAGGTCCCAAAGTGCTGAACCTCCACACTGCACAGCTCTAGTGAGGTGTTTTGGGGGTTGATAACACTTCCTTCCCTCTCCTCACCCTCAAGACTCACTTTTCTGGAGGACAATGGCCTTGCTCAGCTTCTGGCAGCCTATGGAGAAATCCTGCTGCTCACAGGTGGGAACGATGGCCTGCAAGTCATCGTAGCCTTTCTGTGGGGAAGCAGAGCCACAGCGCACATATTTGGAGTTCAGCAGTATGAGACTGGTTGCTTCAAAAGGTGTCAAACCCCAGCGCCCACCACGCCGCCAGCCAGAGCCCAGGGGCCTCCCAGCACACGTGTGGCCGGGGAGGGTAGATCCAGCAGCAAAACAAACGGGAAAGTGCTGAAAAGAGCAGGGTGCTGGGTGCCACCGGGCCCCGGGAACCAGCGAGTCGCTGTGCTCCAACAGCACAGGCAGCCTCTTGAGTTACCTTGATGGCATCTCGCCTCTTCTGCTCCGCCTGGGTGCGTGCCCGCCTGCGCCGGTCCTTGTACGACTCCTTGTAGGGCTCCTGGTGATAATCGCTGTCCTCGTCGTCTGCGTGCAACGAACTCATGTGAGCGTGAAGAAGCCTGACTGGTGAGCTCTGAAGCATGGGGGGCAGAGGTGTGTGTGTGTGTGGGGGGGTGTGTGACAGCTCGAGGTACCAGCTGGGCGCCCTTCTCCCGCTGCCCTGCAGGCCATGGCCATGCCCAGGACAGCCTGGTGCAGCTGCCAGCTCCAGCAGGTCAGGCCCAGGACAAACACTTCAAGGGGCCCTGCCCAACCCTTTCCCTTTCCTTGTGGAGTTGGGCAGGAGGAAGACGCCTGCAGCTCCCTTGGGAAGGCATTGCAACCTGACCGATTCCATACTCCAAACAGTGCTGGAAACCACAACCCCCCGATGCCGTTCCCCACCATTTTCCCTCCCTCCTAAGGGTGGGAATCTTGCCCAGCCGGCAAGAGAGGCAGCTGTGCTCACACCCTCGGCACAGGGGTGGGAGCTGGAAGCCCCGCTGTCTGCTGGGGAGCCCGGTGAGCGGGAAGACCCATGGTCACGGAGGACAAACCCACAGGCCTACCTGTATTGGGGACAGAAGAGGCACTGGTGGAGCCGATGCTGTTGGCTCGCGACACTATGCTTCCTTTCCTAGCGTTCTCCATGAAGAGCGCTGGAAGAGGAGGTTTCACAGAGTAAGTGACGGGCCCGGGGTGCGTGGCCAGGCACAGAGGCTCGGGGTGGCCGGGCCAGCAGGCAGCCGCTGTCACCGCCACGCTGGCGACAAGCGGGGGCTGTGACTGCGCGGGGGCGGCCCGGGGGTGGCCCGGGCACTTACCCGAGTCCAGGCCATTGTCGCTGTAGGCTGCGTCCACCTTGCGCGGGGCCGGAGCGGGCGGGAGGACAGACATCGGCTGGGCTGAGGCAGCGAACCGCGGCCCCCGGAGCCCCCCCGGAGCCCCCCGACCCCCGGGCAGCCCAAGCAGCGCCCCCCCGCCCCTCGAGCTCCGGTCCCCACGCGCTCAGCGACCTTTGGCCTCTGCCCCTCGCCTTGACCCTGCCCCCCGCGCTCTCCCCGACCCTTTACCCTCACCCCTCCCCCGCCGCCCCGGCCCAGCGCCCCCGGCCGCAGCCCCGCGCCCGCAGCGACCTTAGCGGCCCCCAGCCGGCCGGCCCGGCCCCTCGCCCCAGCGAACGGACCCACCTTCCCCCACGCGTCCTCGGCCGCGGCGCCGGGCGGCTCCGCCATCTTCCGCCCGCCCCGGTCATGTGACCGCCGCGGGGGCCGACGGGAAACGCAGTCCGCCCCGCTCCGCCGGGCCGCCAGGGGGCGCCCGCCTCGGCCGCGGGGCCCCGGGCCCGGTCCGGTGCCCGGCGCTTTCGTAACCGCCCTGACGTCGGGGTGGCGCAGGAGCGTCGGGCCTGGGGCAGAGTCCGCTGGCCGCGGGGGTCCCGGCCCCGGCGTTCCGAACCGGGGAAGGGGGGTGTCCTGGCGTCCTGCCTCGGGCCAGGCCATGGGGAAGTGCCGGGGCTGCTGCCGGTGAAGGCCGGGGGCCGTGGAGCCACCCCGGGCCCCCGGGGAGGCGGCGGGAGGAAAGCCGGAGTGGGCAGCGTCCGCAGCGGGGTTTATTGCCGGAACAGCAGCGTACACCGAACGCCCGCCGCGTCCGTTCATGGCGGCCGCCGCCAGCGCAGCCGCGGTGCAGCGGGACCTCGCCTCAGCAGCGCGGAACCGAGACGGGATTGGAAGAATAAATTCTCTCTTGAGCCGGTTAAAGAGACATAAATAGGATGAGGCCCTGAGCGGGGCTGACAGCAGCGTCCAGCCGAAACCGGGACCGAGTGCTGAGGGGGATCTGCCGCTGGGGCTGCCTCAGGCTGGGGTCGCTGCCTGCGGGCAGGGCAGGGCCAGCGCCTGCGGCCCGAAGAGCGCCCGGGCCCGGCCCTCGAAGGCCACCACCGTCCTCTTCGCCACCTCGTCCAGGAACAGGCCGGCCAGCCGGGAGTGCAGCGCTGCCCTGAACTCGAAGGAGACCTAGGCAGGGAGCGGGGAGGCGCTGGGGGGGCTCACAGCAGGCGGCCCCCGCTAGCGGGGCTGCAGCCGGTGCTGCCTGCAGCCCTGCCCGCCCCGGCAGCGCCCAGGGAAGGGGGAAGCACTCACCGAGAAGTCCAGCGAGCAGGTGTCCGTCCGTCCGGGCAGGCCTGGCCCAAACCGCCACAGCGTCTCCAGGTGCCGGAAGAGGCGGCAGTCCCGGCTGACGGCCTGCGGCGGGGAGACGGCGCTGGGCCCGGGGCAGGGTGACCCGGCACCGCGCAGGAGGCTGCTCTGCTCCCAAAGCACATGGGGCCCAGCCCTGCCCCGCGTGTCTGCAGGCTGGGATGGTCCCAGCACCCTGCATCCCCCCGGGTCCCCACCTCACGGAGCTGTTGGGGTCTCCAGCCCCACGCCTCCCATCCCAGCGGGACCCACAGCACCCCAGTCCTGCCCTGCCTACCTGGATCTGCTGGCAGCCCAGGGAGACCTCGGAGACGTAGCGCTCCAGGAGGGGCGGGAAGCCGACCTCGAGCTCTGCCTGCAGCACCTGCCCGTGGCGGGAGAGCACGGCCGACCGGCTGCACCAGGGTACGAAGAGCCGGTACTCGCCCACGTTGGCCACCAGCTCGTACATCTGCTCCGCCGAGTACCTGGGCCGGGGGCACCGGCCAGGGTGGGGGTCAGGTCCTGCACAGCCCGGCTGATGCCCCTGCCGGGACCCGGGGCGGCGGGAGGACTCACCCCAGGACCCGTTGCTCCCGGTGCCTGCTGGGGCCGGTGCCCACCGGGATCAGGAACGGCCGTGCTGGCTGCACCGGCAGGGAACGGGGGATGCCGAGACACCTGGAGGGGCGAGGGGGTCAGGGAGCCAGCTCCGCCGCACCACGGCACGGCACGGTACCACACCGGCCCCGCGCCGTCTCACCGGGAGGCGGCCCGGCCGCCCGCCACTGCCCGCAGCGTTCCGAGCAGCGTCTGCCCGCGCCCGGCCATGGCTCGGCTCTGCCCCGCCGGTACCGGGGCGGGACGGTCTGGTGCTCCCGGTGACATCACGGAGGGGCGCTGGGGGCGGGACTGGCCGCTCCGCCCTCTGCCCACGGGCACGGACCCGGCGGCACCGTGCGGGGACCCCCGGCGGCACCGAGGCAAGAGAGGGACGGGACCCACCCCTAGGCTGGACCCCCTGGACCCCCAGAGGAGCTGGGGGTGATGCCCCAGAGTGGGAGCCGGGTAGGACCTGGGGGCTCCGGACCCTGCTTCTGGGGTGGGGTTCACCCCCCTGCCAGGGCGGGCTGGGGGGTACAGGGGGGCAGGACCAGCACAGGGACACACACAGAGGGAGAAGCCTCTTTACTGTCATATAGGGAGGTCCAGGCACCAGTGCAGGCTCAGCCCTTTGGCCCGAGGATCCGCTGTGGCGGCCACCCTCGCACCAGGGGACAGCAGGATGCCCCCGGCCCCTCTGTGGGGCTGGACGTGGCCAGTGGGTTTAGCCCCCGTGCTGCACTCCACCCCAGCATGGCCAGCTCACTGACGACATGTGATGCCAGGACGTGGACCTTCGCCTCCTGTCCTGCCGGTATGGGATCCGTGGGGTCGGCGCACGTCGGTCAAGAGGAGCGTGACCCCCTCACAGGCTGCGCTCCTGGCTCAGGCGCTGCTGCAGGAGGTCCCAGGCCTTCTCCACCTGCCAGAGAATCCACATGGGGCAGCACCTCAGAGCCCATGGCCAAGCCAGGGACAAAGTGAGAAGCACCAAGGCACAGGCAGCAGCATCACATGAGGGTCCCATGCTCCCTGTCCCTTCCCTGCTGCATTTACATCCCCGAATTCATCCCCCATGCCCGTGCCCGGAGGCAGCCTCGATGGGGAGCAGCACCCCATGCGTGACCCAGGCACAGCACTGAGCCCTCCATCACAGTCGCCCACCTCCCCCTTCGCCACCCGAGGCAGACCCCAGTGCTGCAGCCAGCCCGGGGCTCACCTGCTTGCGGGTGACATCCGGCTCCCAGAGCGTGCACAGCACCACCTGCGACTGCTCCACCCTTTGGCTGTTGGTCATCTGGCTCTGCAGCCGGCTGCGAGCAGCCTCCTCGCTCAGCCCGTCCCTGGCCATGATGCGCTTCACAGCCTGGCAGGACCAGAGGGGACACTCAGGAGCTCGGTGGCAAAGCTGAGAACCAGCCCCAGCAGCAAGCAACGGGCCAAGGGGCATCACCCACCTCTTCCTCTGGGATGATGGCCGTCCACACCTCATGGACCATGTCTTGCCAGCCAGCCTCCAGCAGCACGGCAGCGTCCAGCACGCACACAGCCTTTCCTACGGAACGAGGCCATTCCTCATTACCTGGCAATCGCGAGGCAGCGCGACTGCTCCTCGGGATCCAACCCAGCCAGTCCACTTATGCTGGTGGAGTCACGTCTTCCTGCAAACTGGCAGCACAGATGCTTTACTGCTGAGCCAAAGAACTTCACGTGGAAAAGATAGCAGCAGGCAGAGGCTACGTTTGCTTAAAGGGCACGCCTGAGATGGCAGGTCTCCTGGGCCAATGCCTTCAGCCAAATGCCTATCAAGCTACCAACAGCATCTCCCAAGAGCTGGAAAAATTCTGCTCCCAGAAGGAATAAACACCAGCTTACTGCTGGAGCACACCACCAAAAAATGAACTTGGAAGTCATGTGGGAAAGGGAAAGCCACCTCCACCCACCCTCCTTCAGAGCAGGAAGCTTGAGGTAAGCCTGTCCTAGCTGCAGGCCCAGCTCAGAGATGTGACAGCGAAAATCCCCAGCAGAAAAAGGGGGGGGGCTGAGCATGGAAGATATGGTGCTGCCAAAAGCAGCAGATTCCCAGGGGGTCTGGGTCGTGTGCTGCACAAGACCATGCACCCAACTCCCACCTTTGTGCTGTGATGGCAGCCACCCCAGTTACCTTGAGCATCTGCCTCCCTGATCTGCTCCTTGACCATCCGGGCTATCTCGGGCCACACAATGTCTGTGAGACTCTTCAGTCGCTCCTAGAAACGACCACGACGGGATTCGGTTACTTGCCCTCAGAATCCCTGGGCAGCCAACAAGGGGATCGCTGGTGGCAGTGGCAGTCACAGAGGGCACCCAGAACCTGCCAAAGCATGGGGGTGGACCTGGCCCATCCCCTGCCTGCTAAGTGCAAGGAAGGAAAGCTCCATGCTGGCCAGATGCTCCCACGCCTGCTGATGGGGTCAAGGCTCGTTTTCCTATTATTTTCCTTGCCCTGCCAGGCACAGCAGAACCTCGGGCTGTGCTTTGCAAAGACCCACCCAGCAGGGCAGCGAGCTCCCCATGCAGCAGCACCCACGCGAGACCCATCCATCTCGGGGGGAGCCCCTCAAGTTGCCTTTCACACTTGAGCTGGGGCAGCTCGCAGGACCTGAGGGAAGGGCTGAGCACTGGCCCAGCCAACAAAGCCAGGTACAGAGGGTCAGGTTCGGCTACCACGCCACCGAGCCGCGCTGGCTACAAGCCCAAACCACGCAAGGGTCAGAGAGCACCACCTCTGCATACATCAGGGCTGTTGCTCCGTGCTGGGTGAAGGACAAGCGTGGGACAGAGGGGACGGGGAGGCAGCAGCAGCTGCTGGGGCACGAGGAGCGTGGCCAGCACAGCTACTGACTAGCTAGGATCTCTGTGTCCTGCCCTGTCCGTACGTCACTGCCAGAAAGTACAGTCAGGAAGGCGTCATCAGCTCAAAGGGCTGAAAAACAAAAAGCCTCAGCACAGATGGAGAGCTCCCCGCTCACGAGATTAAATATTGACAGTCTCTGTGCTGCTCTTACCTGGTTTCCAAACACTTTGGCCCCAAGGACTTTCCTGTTAATCGTCCCATCTTCATTCAAGATCTCTGCAAGACAGAAGCCAAAGAGGCTTGGGAGGAACGAATCCAACTCACTGCGGCAAGCCTAGGTCAGTGATAGGAGAGCACGGGGCTCTCAAAGGGACCCAGAAAGGAGCTGTAGGACCTGACCTGGCAGCTCTTCACCTTACTCCAGAAGAGGACAGGGAGGAGCTTTTCCTAAACAAGCCCGGTTTATCCTTCCACACCAGCCAGTTTACAGTAGCTCTGGCATGGGACATGCAAGACTTGGGGAAGGCAGTGGTTTGCCCCACTCAGGGCCAACCATCATGGAATTGGCTACAGAGCCCTATCTGGGTGGCATGGAGCCCCAAAACCCACAGGGAAGGAACGGAGCACAAGCCAGGACGGCTCCCTGGGATGCTAGGATGACAGTGCACCCCTCCCTCCTCTTCCTCCTCCCAGTCTTCCCTGCAGCCCTCGGTGGCTCTACCTGCCCCAAAGGCTGCCACCACTTGCTTGTAGGCAGGGCCACCGGGGACATAGACAGCATGGCCCAGCTTGTCAGCATCGATGAGGAACGCTCCCAGGTGCCCCAGGAGTTTGGCGATGGAGGTTTTCCCACTCCCGGTTCCTCCAGTCAGGCCGATCACGTACGGGCGCAAAGGCAAGGCAGGGTCTTGCTAAGGGAAGAAGAAAAGCCATTGCCAGCAGACGGCAACGCAGGCTCTGCTGGAGAAGGATCCCAACCACCCCGCCTGGAGACAAGCATGAAAGGTCCTGGCCCCTCAGAGCAGGAGCCTGCTCCTGCTGGGAGCCAGTACAGGCAGCAGGCAGGCAGCCCTCCAAAACTTGTCCCCCTGCAGCAGGGGGGGTGTGAGCTGGCTCTTCAGCTCCTGAGGCCACCACCCCTCCTCCCGGGGACATTGCTCCCATTGCACCCTGCCGCTCTCCAAGCACCCCCCCCTCACCCGCGGGGGCCGCAGCAGCGTCCCCAGCAGCCTCTGCCGGAGACTGGAGGAGCTGATCTTCTCCTCCTCGTTCTGACTGTGGTCAGGGTCCTTCATCAACAGGATCTCGTAGAGAGCCAGCTCGGGGAGCCCCTGCAAGAGAAGAGAGCCCCGAAGGCCATCAGCCCCAGGCCAGAAGGGACGCAGCAGAGGGAAGGGGGCTCAGCGGGAGGTCAAGGCCCTAACGAAGTAGCACAAATGAGGCCGCAGCCCCTCCCAGTGTCCCCATGGGACAGCTCCGTCCCCATGAGGGGCACGTTCCCGGGGCAGCCAAGAGGGGAAGGGAGCACACAGAGCTGCCCATCTGACTCCAACCCTCCCTGTGCACGGGGCTGGCAGCCCTGCCCGGGGTCGCGCCACGTGCAGAGGCTGCTGCACCACCCTTGGGGCGCACGTGGCTGGGGGCAGCTCAGCACAAAGCACCCGTCTGCGGGGTGCCATCACATGCGTACGCTGGCATCCTGCCCTCAAGCCCGGGCCATGGCGCGCCGGGGCACCGAGCAGCCGCGGCCGCTCACCGAGACCTGATTTGGCCACAGCCAGCGGCAGGCAGGGGCGAGAGGGCGGGAAGGGGCAGCCCACCGGGCTCCTGCGCAGGCATTACGTTTTCAAGTCTCTTCTTGTTCACGGCCTCCCCTCCCTTGCGGGTCTCCTCGCTGACCACCAAGCACCGCAGGTCGGGGTCCGTGACCGAGGGGCCGTAGGGGTCGGCCAGAGGCACGATGTCGTAACGCAGCGAGGGCTTCACGTCCTCCAGGAACTCGCGCAGCTTTGCCGCTCGCAGCTCGTACGGCTCGATCAGCTCCATTAGGACCTTGTCTGCCGGGCACCAGGAGGGTGGAGAAGCAAGAGAGCGTCTGTTTAACAACGTGCAGCTCCCAGCGTGGCAGCGGAGAGCGACGGAAAAGCAAGACTGGGAGATGGAGACAAAACCTGTCCGTGACTTTGGGAGGCCCCCTCCTCCAGCTCCCCTCGCCCCTGCTGCACCCTCAGCTTGGTGTCTGCACACCACGATCGCTGGCGTGGACGGGACGCTGGGTCCCCACCGTCACCCTGCCCAGACAGCACTGCCCAGGCGCTTTGGGGGCACCGACCCCCCTCACCACCCCGTCCCGGCCAGCACCAGGCTGACCCCTCGGGCCCCGTCCCGGCAGCAGGGCCGGCCACCCCCGGCTCCCCCCGGCCCCAGCACGGTGCCGGCCGCCCCGGGACTCACGGCGGAGCAGGTCGCCGTCGGCCACCCCGGCCAGGAGCCGCTGCCGGGCCAGGAGGCAGCAGGCGCTGAGCAGGAAGCGGTGGGCACCGTGGAGGCGATCGAAGGTGCCGCCGACCGCCACGTCGGAGAAGTCGGGGAGCGCCGCCTCGGGGTCCGCCTCGGGGTCCGCCTCGGGGCCCCCCCCGCCCTCCTCGGGGCCGCCCAGCAGCAGGGCGGGCAGGCGCGGGGGGCAGCCGTAGGCGGCGGCGGCCAAGTGCTGCAGGCCGAGCTGCACCGGCCCCGGCGGCCCCGGCGCCTCGGCGGCGGCGGCCAAAAGGACGCGGGGCGGCCGGGCCAGGCGGCGGCCGGGGCCCAGCAGGACGCGCAGGTCCAGGCCCCGCTGCGCCTCCGCCGCCGCGTAGAGCGCGGCCAGGGCGCGGAGCAGCGCGGGGCAGGCGGGCGGCGCGGCGGGGCGCGGCGCGGGGGCGGCCAGGAGCAGCCCCGGCTGCAGGTGCACGTACAGCGGCCCCGCCACCACCCCCGCCGCCGCCGCCAGCGCCGCCGCCGCCCGCCGGGGCAGCGAGCCCAGCGGCGCCGTCAGCACCAGCAGCCCCGAGCCGAAGGGCGGCATGGCCCCGCCGGAAGCCGCCGCCGCCGCCCCGGAACCGGCCGCGGCACCGCGACCGCCTCTCGGAGGAGCCCGGCCGGTGCTCGGGCGGCGGGGAAGGGAGGTGGCGCGGTGGCCCCGTGCAAAGCGGGCGGCGGGACCGGGCTCCGCCCGCGGAGGGAGGAGACGGAGAGAGCCGCCCCCCCCTCCCGCGGCCGGAGCCCATCGCAGCCCCTGCCAGCCCTGAGGGGCTGTGGCCGGATCCCGGGGTGGGGGGCCCCCCCCCCCCCCCCCCGGGTACCCCCCCCCCCCCCCCCCCCATACCGCGGGTTGCCCTCCCGCTGAACCCCCGCCGGCCCCCGGGCAGGGCTGCAGCGAGAGGGACGGAGCCGGGAGCTGTGCGGCTGCAAAGGGCTTTATTGGTGACACGGGGGGGACCGAGCCCCCCGACTGGGACAGACACCGGCAGGGCCGGGGATCCGCAGCGGCAGCTTCCCCCGGCATCACGGCGGCTCTGCTCAGGGCTGGTCCCCGCCGCCGGCCTTGCCATGGCCGAACACGAAGTCATGCATGGCCCGAACGTACGCGGAGCCGTCGGGGTTGGCCAGCCTCAGGTGCGAGAACGGGGCGAAAAGCTGGGTGGTGACGCAGCGCAGGGGAGGGCAGGGGGTCCCGATGGCCTCCAGGAACACCTGGCACCACAGAGGGGTCAGACCCACCCCCAGCATGGCCACAGGGCTTGGGCCCCCCATGGCCACGGAGCCCTCCCAGACCCCTTCACCCCCCACCCCACAGGAACTGACCTGCAGAACATCCTCCACCTCCTGGGCCGTGTCGCGGAAGAGGCTCTGGCAGTGCTGCAGGTACCGGCAGTAGAGGTCCTGCGTCTCGGCGTCCAGGCCCTGCAGCTCACTGCCCTCGGGGTCTGGGCGCTGCAGGTTGGCCAGGAAGCTGGTGTTGACGGGTCCACACTCCACCAGCGTCAGGCTGTGGGAAAGAGCCAGGGCAGCAGCTCTGAGCCGAGTGCGTGAGCCGCTGTGGTACCCTCCATCCTGGCATCCCTCTGTCCTGGCATCCCTCCATCCCAGCACCCCTCCATCCCAGCACCTGGGGACCAGCCATGCAGCCCCCCCATGGCGCTGCTGGGACTCACTGGATGTTGAAGCGCTGCAGGACGATGGCCAGGCTCTCGCACAGCCCCTCCACCGCAAACTTGCTGGCGCAGTACAAGGAGTTGAAGGGCAGCCCTGGGGCAGAGCCGCACCCTGAGCACCGGGTCCCTTCCCCGTGTCTTCCTCTGCTACAGGGTGCTAGGGGCCCTGCTGCAGCAGGGCGAGGTCCCACCTTGCAGCCCCCCGACGCTGCTGGAGATGATGATCCGTCCGGCTCTGCGGCGCTTCATGGCAGGCAGGAACGCCTGGATGGTGCGGACGGCCCCAAAGAGGTTCACATCAAAGATGGTCTTCATGGCTTGATCAGAGTAGGTCTCCAGGGGACCCATCAGTCCCACCCCTGCGTTGCAGACTGCCGGGAGCAGTGTTGGTAAGCTGGGCACCACATCCCCCCTGCCCGCTCCCCAGCACCATTGAGGTGCCCAGAAGACAGGAACGTGGGGGCCAGCAACCCTCAGCACCCCCAAAGCCAGCTCCTGCACCCCTGCCCCGCTGAACTCGTCCCATCCCAGCTCCAGGACTGCTGACACCTCCCATGATTTGGCATCTGCTCCTGGTGCCCCAGGGAGGGTCAGCAACCCCAAAGAGGTCTCCCAGCCACCCCAGGGATGGTAGGGGCACGAGGAAGAGCCGTACCCAGCACGTCCAGACGCTGCCCCTCCACTTGCTGCACGGCGGCCACCAGCGAGCACGGGTCAGTGACATCGAGCTGCAGGACCTCCAGCGTGTCAGGGCAGCAGCCCCCCAGGCGCTCCAGCAGCCGCTCGCCCTTGGCTGGGTCGCGCATGGTGGCGTAGACTGGAGGAGAGAGCGCGGCCACGGGCAGCGGTGCTGCCGAGCTGCCTGGCCAGCACCGGCCCCAGCCCACCCCCAGGTACTGGGTGTCCTCAGCAAGGCACTGCTTGGCCTGGCTCGGGACACCCCCGGGGGTGCCAGTCCCCCCGGCGCAGCATCACCCCTTTACCTTTGAACCTGCGAGCGGCATCAGCTGCCAGGCGCACGGCCAGCCCCAGGCCGATGCCCGAGGAGCAGCCCGTGATCAGCACCGTGGTTTTCTCCATGGGCAAGCAGTGCCGAACAAGGGGACTGCACCGTTTAAAAGGGCTGGGGGGGGGGGGGGTCCCCCCGCCCCATGCTGTGTTGTGTCTGCCACCTTATCTCAAGGCCCCTCCACCCGCCTCCCCGCCTGCGCTTGGGGCTCCCTGCGCCTTGATGCTCACACAGCTGCTGCGATAAAGACCCCATGGAGCCAGGACCCCCCCGCAGGAGGAGGGTCTGGGGCACAAGGGAAGCCGCAGCCCCGGGGGTCGGCACCAGCCAGGGCCATCCCCAACTGCACTGTGCCGTGCCAGGCACTCCGGCAGCCGGCATGCATCTGGCAGTGCATTTTTCCTGCTATGCAGGCTCGGGGGCCAAGTGCCACTCCCCTGCCCCCCATTTCACACAAGTCCCACACCAGGGAGAGGAGATGAACACACACGGGAGAAAAGAGCGCTCAGCAGCCAGGCCTTTAATTGCTCCGCAGGCTGGCAGCACCGCGGCCGGGCTCTGCCTGAGCCCCAGCAAGGGGGGGAAAAAGGCCCAGAAAACCCTGTCCCAGGGAGCACAGCCCCAGCAGCACTGCAGAAAACTCTGCAAAGCCTCTTTTGATACAAAAGGCACCAAGCGTGGTGGGGGCTGTGCAGTGGCAGGGGCCCCGCAGGCACTGGGGTTCATGGGGCAGGCAGCCGCCCGATTGCAGGGAGGTCCAGGGCCACACCAGGGACAAGGCCGGTTCCCCACTTCCCCTGCGGGCAGGGGTGGCTCTGCCACCCCCCCGCTGCCACCTCCCAGGCTGCTTCTCCACCATCACCGCCGCTGCCAGCCAGGCAGGGCCCTGCAGCAGGGACATGTGTGCCCTGTCCCTCTGTCCCTCCATTCCTCTGCACAGTCCCAGCTCCCGCTGAGCTTCCAGCTGGAAGTGTCGGAGCAGCAGACCCCTTCCCCTGGGCCCTTGCCTCCGGGCTCACGCCTGGGGCAGCCCAGATTTCCTGGGAACAGGCTCAGGGCAGCCAGATGGGACCGGCAGGGCTGAGCACAGAGCATGGCGCAGGATGGGTCCCTGGGGCAGAGCTTGAACCACATCTGGCTGCCAGCCCCCCACATCCTGCCCATGCAGGGGAAACGGTGGGTCCAGGCTGGCTGGGGGGCACCGGGGCTCTGCACTTTCATTCCAGCATCGCCAGGACACAGTCGTCAGGCCAGGAGCTGCAGAAGCCTGGAGGCGGGAGGGCACGGGGTCTCTGCCGTCCAACCTGGGGGAGGCTCTGGAGCCACCCAAAGTCACGCCGGCCCAGATTGGCCGCGTTGCAGCGCCCTGGGGTAGTATTTGAGGAACAGCTTCCTGGAGATCTCCAGCGTGTCCCCAGCCGGCACAGCTGGGTAGTGCTTCTTGTTGTAGACGAAGCCTCTCTCCACCTGGAAGACAGCCTGGTTGAACTGGTCCTGGTGGAAGGGGGTGCCTGAGTTGAGGCTCTCCACCAGGGCAGAGACAAAAAGGCTCCAGCGCACGCCATAGTAGTCCAGCACCAGGCCCCCCAGCTGCTTGTTGGCATAGTCCAGGATGTTCCCGCTGGGCCCCCAGAGCGTCAACTGGTTCCGGGCATTCAGCTCGTACTGCTCGGCCTCCCGGTCACTGGTGGCCACGGCACGGGCACTCTCCAGCCAGCGGCCCAGCAGGAAGAGGCTGTGGCTGGAGAGGAGGCTGTCCAGCTCCGGGAGCAGGTCATAGACCAGCACGCCGCCGGCCGTCAGCAGCTCCGGCAGCGCGTGGCTCTGGAAGGCCCGGCGGATGCTCAGGTAGTAGTCGCTCACCAGCTGCTGAGCTGCCTGCCGTGTGACGTCCACCAGGTCGTAGCGGAAGGTGGGGCTGGAGCCCAGCTCCGCGCCGGCACTCAGCAGCAGGCGCCAGGCCTCGTACACGTCGCTGGCGTTGTACCACAGCTCCGTGTCCATGTGCAGGGAGGGCCGGCGCACCAGCGGGCTGCGGTTGTGGTTGACGCAGACCCCGGTGCAGTTGTACACACTGCGGAGGAGCAGCTGCCAGGCACTGGCCGCGGCGGCATTTGGGGCACCGTAGCGGCGCTCGGCGTAGCGGGTCACCCAGCTGGGGAGGTCGAGGGGCTCCTGGCGCCAGCCCAGCTCGTTCATCAGCTCGTACACCATGTCGTTCTGCTCAATGCCCTCGGGCACCAGCCCGGTGCCCACCATGGTGGAGTTGGGGAAGCGGCGAGCCGCGAAGGGGCCGTGGTTGATGGCCTCCACGGTGCCAAAGAGGCCGTGATTGCCCCCGAAGTTGTGCAGCATGCACCAGATGAAGGGCTGCCCGTAGAAGGACTCCGTCCACTGGTAGACAGGCTTGGACTCAGCAAACAGGTCAAGAACAATCATCCTACCGAGGGGCACGCCATGCAGCAGGGCCCACACCTGCGCTGGCTGCCAGAAGTCTGGCTGGTGCTGGAAGAGCCAGCCCTGCATCAGCCACAGCGCCTCGGGGTCGGCTGGGGACAGAGATGCATGGGGTGAGGGTCCCCCCTGGGCAGGCCCCGTTGGTGCAGCTACTACACTCCCAGCACAGAGGGGGGTGTCCCATGAGGCCCCAGGGCCACCGATCACCCCTCTGAGAGGTGGCTTTGAGGGTCTGGCACCAACAGCCACTTCCCTCCCCTCCAGCCCCTTGGCGCCCAGCTCTCCCCACCCAGAGCCCTGTGGCCAGGCCATCACTGCGCGCTCACCCACCTCCCGTCATCGACCTGAAAACGGCGTTGCTGACCCTCGAGAGATAGGCAGGGTCAGAGGAGAGGGGGGTCATCTCGTTGAAGGTGTCGGCGCTATAGATGTGGTCTGTGCCAAACTCCTTGATTAGCTCCTTCAAGAAGAGGGTCCCGATCACCTGGAACATGGGGTCCTCCGGGTCCAGCAGATAGGTACACGAGTAAGTGCAGTTGAAGTGGCTCCAGCCCCCAAGGCGAGTGGCATTCACGCGTGGGAAGACCCTGCGCCAGAGGGCAGAGATGGGGATCAGGATCAGGACAGGATTGGGGCACCCCTGCGGGGACAGGGTGGCCTCCCAGGGAACCAGTATGGGCACAGGAGGGACCGGGAGCTGTGCTGGCCCCAGGAGCGCCCCGTGCAGCCAGTGCTGGCCAGAGGTGGGACCCCAAGAAGGGCCCAGAGCTGAGACACTGAGGAGGGAGCTGCAGCCGGGGCTGATCTGCCTGGTAGGGTCCATGAGCGCGCGGGGCTGCACCTACCGAAGAACCCCTTGGGGCACATGGCCCGCAAAGGCCGGCAGCACCGTGATCATCCCCAGCGAGCGCATCCTCTCCATGATCCGGTACTGGGAGAGAAAAGGAAGGAGGGAGCAGGGGGAGAGGAGCCCCCACCTCCCTGCACAAGGCCCCCAAGTCTCCATGAACACAGTCTTGGCCTGGAGGACCAGGGCAGCCCCGGTGCCCCGGGTACCTGCAGATAAAGCTGTTTGAGGTGCCAGGCTGGCGGCAGCGGCCCTGCCCAGCCATGGAGGTTCCCCATCCGGTTCCAAGCCAGGAACGCCGGCCCCGTGAAGTACTCATCGATCTCCGACTGGTTCAGCCCCAGGGAGCGGTACACCTGCACGGGGTGGCGGAGGCTCAGCTGGCCCCGCGGCCGCCCCGCTGCCCTGCCCGGTCCCGTGGGCCCCGATACTCAACCCGCTGCCAGGCCGCCTCCTGCCCCACGAAGGCCAGCGCCAGGTTGATGCCGCTGAGCGCCATCCAGTCGATCTCCCGCTCCCAGCGCGCCCAGTCCCACCAGGCGTAGGAGTAGCTCTGGGTGCAGGCGTTCTGGTAGTAGCGGTACCTGGGGGGGGGGGGGGGGGGGGGGGGGGGGGGGGGGCGCCCCCCCCCCCCCCCCCCCCCCCCCCCCGCCCCGTTCCCGGCCCCGTTCCCGTTATGTAAGGGCGCCTTGTCCCGGGGTAACCAGGCGTGAGCAGCGCCCGGCCCCGCGCCCGCCGCCCAGCCCGCCCCCGCGGCCCCGTTACCTGCCGGGGGCGGAGGCGCGGATCTCGGCCCGCAGCCGCGGCAATGGGTCGGGCAGGCGGAGCTGCGCCCCGGACCAGGAGAGGTGGCAGCCGCAGAAGTCGCGCAGGTACCGGTAGAGGCCGGCGGCCGCCGCCACGCCGCTGGAGCCGGTCACGGCCACGGCCACGGCGGCGCCGGGCGGCGAGCTCAGCCGGTAGGAGTCGGGCCCGCCCGCCGCCAGCGCCGGCTCCACCGACAGCGCCAGGGCCGCGGCCCGGGGGCCCAGAAGGCGCCGCGCCAGCGCCCGCACCGCCGCCTCCTGCCGCGGGTCCCCCGCGCCCGCCCGCGGCGCCGCCAGCAGCAGCAGCAGCGGCAGCACCAGCCCCGGCCCCGGCCCCAGCCGCGCCGCCATCGCCGCTCCCTGCCCCAGCGCCGCCGCCGCCAATCGGGGGACGGCGGTGGGCGGGGACAGCCGGGGCGGAAGCGGAGGTGGGCGGGACCGAGCCGGTACCGGGAGCGGGGCGGGGGCGGTGCCGGTTCCGCGGGCGCGTTCCCGGCCCCTCGGCCCGCCTGGCAGCCGGAGCGGAGCGGAGGGAACGCGGGGATGCACCGGGCGGGGCCGCAGCAGGCGGGGCTGGTCCTGCAGCCGGTACCGGGGCCGGGCGCTGCCTGTGCCCAGGGGCCACCGCGGCCCCTTCCCCGCCCGCTCTGGTGCCCGGGCAGGGGCCGGGCGGGCTGGCAGGGACCCCCCGCAGGGAGCAGGAGCCGCCGGGCAGCACCGGGGCTGGCACCGGTGGCTCCGGGCTGTTTTCATTTCACGTTTTCCACCCGCGACGGCTGCGCACCCGCGGGGCGAACCGGGTTGCGGCGGTCCCGGAGCATCTGCCAGCCCCGGGGGAGCGGGTACTGCCCGGCTCCGCGCTCCCGGGATCGACCGAGACCCGCTCGGGGGCGGCGCACAGCGGCCCGAAGGGGGCGCTGCGAGACCGGGCAGCGGGGGCCCCGCCGGGCTCCCGGGGCCGCAACCGGTGCCCGCGGGCGGGCGGGGGGAGGCCCGGCTGCCCCCAGCAGCGTCCGGAGCAGCCCGGGCCCCGGCCCGAGCCCCCTCTCCGGCTGTCCCCGAGCCCCGGGGCTCAGGGCAAGGGGGGGGGGGGCTCTGCGCCTCGGGGGGCCCAGCCCTTGCTGCCGGGGGAGGCAGTGGGCGCAGACCCCCGGGGAGCTGGGGAAGGAACCCCGAGGGGAGGCTGCACCCCAGCCCCATTGCAGACCCGCGGCCATCGCACCCAGCAGCTGGTTTGCACCCTCGGGCCCCAGCGTGGGTGCAGCAGAGGCCGTGTCACCCTCAGCAAAGGCAGATACGGCCCAGGCAGGGCGCAGGGCAGGCAGAGGGGGCCCAGTGGGGTCCCAGCCAGAGAAACAGTGAACAAGAGCAGCTGGGAGAGGTCTTGCAGCATGGCCTGGCCTCCACAGAGAGCTGGGGCACAAACGTGAACCTCCTCCAGGGAGCAGGGGCAGGGGCTTGCCCAGGTTGTGCAGGGTCTCCCTCCGCACCAGGAATGCTTCGTGGGCACTTCCCAGGACAGAGCCCGGCTGCAAGGGACGGCCGGGCCACCTCCTCCGGTGCAGAAGGGAAGGATGAGCTCAGGGCTGCTCCGCAGAGGGGACCGGGGGGCTCCTGCCCTGCCAGCCAGCAGCAAGGGCTTCCGTGTGGCCCCAGAGCTGTGAAAGCGGCCAAGCAGAGCCCTGGAAACGGGCAGAAATATTGTGATTGCACATGGGAGTGGTGCAAGGGGAACGGGTGAAAGGGGAGAGCATCCCCTGGCCAGAGCTGGCAGCACCAGGGGATCCGTCTCCACATCTGAGGGGTGCGGGAGGACAAGGGGCAGGCACCCTCCGGCTGCAGGGGCAGCACAGACCGGCTCCTTGCCCTCCTGGAGACATTTGGAGATGGGAAACACACCAGGCTGCAATAGCCTCAAAAACGCAATCGCCAACGCCCTAGAGAAACCTCCCTTCCGCTCCTCCTGCACATGTGGAAAAACCTCCTCAGGCAGCTCCAGGCCCTGCAGGAAAGGCCTGAGTAAACATGGCCCTCCTGGCCGGGGCGCGGGTCGCTGCGGGGGGATGCCCTGCGGTTCGGGGCGGGGGCCAGGAGCAGGGCAGCAGCCCCGAGCAGGCAGAGCATGTTCATCCCACTCCCTGTGAATGGACACCCACAGCACCCGGGTTTAATCAAGCCTTAGTTTTTCTTCCTGCACAACCACTCATTTCACTCAGTTAATGAGTTTATCTGGGCAGGCAGGAGGCTCCAGGACAAAACGGCCCCAGCTCGGCCTTCGCTCAGGATGTCAGCCGGGGCTTGATAAGCGCAGAGACATTTCAGCTGAGGCATGGTCACACCAGTCTCATTTCACAAAGCAGCTCTCGCATACTGGCCATCAAGGTGACAGCAGCCCAGGGCAGGAAAGGTGATGGTCTCAGCTCCCCCCAGGCGGATTTCAGGGCTCTACCCAAGTGTGGGACAGGGAAGAAGGGGAGCACCCTTCGGAGAGCGCAGAAAAGCAGAAAAGAGGCCGCACCGCTTGTTGTGCAGTTAGTTTAATTTACACAGTGACTGTCGCCAATGCATTTCACCTGGGCAGCAGGACTGGTGTCACTGCTCCCCCTGCAAACAAATTTTGTCTTTCAGTCTGCAAACACCGTTGTAAACGTACAGCCGAGTCCACCTGTAAACACAGCAATGACCCAGAACCTGCCCACGCGCAGCACAAGGATCCCCGTGCTCCATGCATGCACCCGTTACAGCGTGCAGTGCATGCACACCTTGCTCACGTTATTTTAAACAGCCCTGTGCTGCGTGGCACGTCCTCTGCGATTCCGGGTTATAGTGATTCCCATTATCATTCTAATCTGTTCAGACAAAAACAGTTCCGATCCACTGTGACAATTAAACACGACAGTTACAGACAGCACTAACATGTATACCCCCCCGCTGCTCCTACAGCTACATCAAGTTGAGGAGGGCAAGAAATTATTCACATTTTGCACAGGAGAAAAAGCAACAGCTATTGTGGGGAAACACAACCGAGACTCCACTGCCGTGGGACTGTTTTGGCAAGACTCAGCCTCTGTTCTCCCTTAAAGGGCTCCTTAGACCTTGAGCATACGTGACAACATACGTCACTGATACCTCCACCTTTGCAAAAGTGCCTCCACTGATGCCAAGTCTACACAGGCATTATCTGGCTGTGCCCCTAGGACTCTACAGCCTCAGGGCTTTGGTTTTAAATAAGAAACCCAAGAAGCTCCACCACCAGTGGTCAGTACCTGAGATGAGGGTTTGCACCACAGCTCGTCCCTCCTCCATCTCGCCCCAGGCCACAGCAAGGCAGCCAAGCCCCCTGTGCCCGAGCCCCATTCTCACCCCTGCCTTCAGAAACAAGAGGTGGAAGGGGCCTTCACTGCTGGATTTAGGGCTTTGCCTGGGGTACAAGTGTGCAGGTGCACAGTTAAAGGAGCATCTCTTCTCCATGGAGGAAAGGAAGAGCCTTTCTTGCAAGGACAAGGTGTTTCCCCATCACTAGAGCAGAGTCACTATACACTTCGCTGAGGCCGAGTCCTACCCTTTCATATTGGCCTCTCAAGCCCCAGCCAGAGGTCAAAGCACGGGATGAGACATTGTTTTTGTCAGGTTAAAACACAGCACACATGGAAGCCCTGGAGGCAGGAGAAGCACGCCCTGGATTGTCAACTGCCCACAGCTCAAAAGTTGTTAAATCAGAGGCAGACACGTAAGATCCACATGTAAAACTTTCTTAAAAAAGAAAATCTCTTCCCGAGCAGCGAGCTCTGTGTAAGCTGAAGTTGTTACGCCTTTCCTCCGTGTGCTTGCATGCCCACTCAGCCAGAGCTGCATTTCTCTCATACTGCCCTGATAAGCCTGCCAGGGAATTCACGACACGAGAAGTACACTATTACACACCAAACTCAGACGCTTCATGCACTTAATATCTTCAGTGGTAAACTTCAGGAATGAAAAGTTGCTTTGATCCAGTGTCATTACCCGAGAAGGTCAAAGCTCTCGGCTTTGAAACGCCATGGTAACACTCGAGGGTGCTGCAATAAGTTATTTTCACTATAGGAGGATTACATGCAACTCGGACACGGGGGAGAGGGCAGGCCGTAAACACACGGCGTTTAACAGCGCTTGAGCGGAGGGATCTTTAATCGTCAAACCGCCCCTCACGGATGGTATCAAAGGAGAAAGGGAGAAACTTGAATCCAGTGCCAGTGTAGAACTTGTTCTGGAACTCAATCCTGCAAGAGGGAAGAGTGCACGCTCGTTAAAAAGGCAATTAGCAAGAGGTCCATTAAAGGTAAGATTATTAACTATAAAAAAAATAAAGCTTTAGAGAGAAAAAGCGGTGTTACAATGCACAAACTCCACATTTTTGTTTAATTGTCCAGGTACTTTGATACCACCCCCCCCCCCAGCAATAAAAGGGGAACAAAAGTAGGATGAACTCCCTAAGTGTGGTATCACTTACAAGCCCCTAGGAGCACATAGTATTTCTTATAAGATCTCATTTCTAAAGCCCACGTTAGAACAAACCTCAGTTGCGTGATGCTGTGCTCCGACTTCCTCCCTCAGCTACTTCTGTTTATTTACTTAAGCATATTTGGTTTATCCCCACATGACTACTTCTGCTGAGCTAGAGATGTGCCTGTGGTCTCCAGCTGAACATTAACTCAGCCTTGTTTGCCTGCTTCCCCTAATAAACTCAGTTTAAAAAAAAGAATTATTCTAGAGAACTGTCCAATGGTCAGCAACAGCCAAATAGGGAAAGAAAAAAATAATCCCATGATTCACCATAAAAACAAGCACAGTGTTTCATGAGCCACATGAGAAACACTTTCCATTGCATGGTCCACTAAAAAAAGGAAGTCTCTGTTGGAATCAAGTGACAGCAAACCGTAGAGCAATTTAACACAATGCAGGAGAAGTATTTTTATGAAGCACAAAAAGGCTGACTTTAATTATTTTTTTTTTTTTTTTCCAAATCAAGAATCATGGTAAATTCCAAAGCTTCTGGCATTTCAGCTGGCAAAAAGTGATTTTCCCCCAGAGCTCAGGAGGGAAACCTTCAGAAAGCACAGCTTCCTGCTCCTATCTTCTGCTGCCTGTTCATGCAGATCCGCAGACTTCCCTGCAGAGGAATCCCTAGGATGAGCAGGATTTTCCGCGTGGGAGGAAAGGCTCCTTGCCAACATGCTCCAGTTTTTCAGGAACCCTGATAATCTCCATAAGTATCCTGTGACTAAGTAACTATTCTGTAAGCAAAGGGAAATAAGAGGCAGCAGGTTGGGTATCTGAGTCACACAGAACCCACTGTAAATGCAATTTTAACCCTGATGATGAACTGTTCCAGCTGGCCCTGACATCGGAAAGCTCCTTTTGGACACACTCGGTTACAACTGGCCACAACTGGATGCCTGAGGCTCGAGGAGGGGCTGTTGTAAAGTTAGGAGAACTAGTGAAAAAGTTGATTTAACCAAATATCATGGCTTAAACATTCTGTGTGTTTTTTCTGCAGTTATCTAGAGGAACAGAATCCAAGGTCCTTTTTTTGGGACTAGACACTGCTGTTTCCAGGATCACTGGCTGTCGTGTGTACCAGCTCTATGGCTCAACTTTGCACTGTCTCTCTCTCATCAGCAATGAAGTTCTGCAGAAGAATTTACTAGACAGTTAGCACTGCACTGTAAATAAACAGACTAGAAAGCTTTCTGGCAGTCAGTGTTAAAGAAAACCCACTCTTCAGCTTTTTTTTGTATTAATAATTAGCTTAAGTGTTTGTTGGACTGTAGTTATGTGGATTTTCCAACCCAACAGAGTCATAGAGTACCCACACTGTCTGGAAAACTAGGCAGCTCACAGTCCCATGGGAAGCAACTGCAGAGGCTGTTGTTGAACAGGAAACTTAACTTTCATTTAGTACAAGTGCAAATTCCTGCTCGGTATTTGCGTTCTCAAAGGCATGTGCCCATGCCTGGGGTGGGCTGTGATACAGAGCATGCCTCGAAGCCTACAGAGCACCTTACAGTCAGAAAGCAATGGGGGTGTTTGCGCAGAGATCATTGCAGTTACTCTTTCCCAAAAAGGACAGCAGTTTCGTACGCCGCGCCGTGGGTCGCTCTGTCCTGCGCTTACAGGAGGCTGCCTTTTAGAGCAGTAGAGTACCTTTATGGTCACACTAAAGACAAGCTCTGGCTCATGACCTTTACAAAGAAAAATAAAATTCTGGCAAGCGGGTGGGGAGCTGGGCTTCACCACTCCCTCTGCTGCTCTGCTGGATTGGGAGCGGGATGCAACTCCAGCACGCCCACGCCTCTCGGAAAGCAGCACTCCCCCGAGGGTGGCAGCAGGCCAGGAGCTCGGCCCGGGCAGAGGAGGGTCTGCCTGTCCATTCTCAGTTTACAGCCGAGAACAGCCGTTGAGAAAACACCGCATAACTGTTGCTTTTTATTTATTCTGCATGGTTGTTTCAGGTTGACCGCATTTTTTGTGTTTGAAATCTATTTTGGTGTCCCTGCACAGAACCACAGAGCTCTCCAGCTTTGCCATTTGGAACAAAACAGACACCGCGGGAGCTCTCTGCCTTCGGCTGCCCCTAACGCTGCGTGGCTGAGAGCGCTGCTGCGGGTCTGTTTCACTCTTTGAGCACTTTCTGGGGATCTTTCTGGACCAGTGGCAAACAGCTCAGGGCAGCCCACAATAAAGAAAAATCATGTTTATGTCTGACTCAAGCATGGCCATGATGAAGTGCACACACCTACCAGGCAAGCTGCTGGTGCTACACCTGAGGGAGAGAACGGACTCAGACTTTTAGCAAGAGCAGGTGAACACAGTTCTGTTTGTCACCTATATTCATGCGTGGCTGGGACCCATGCTCTCCACGCTGATTGACATGAACTGGAGGGATGGAAGACTGAGACACACACAAGTCTGAACAACATGGTTTGATGGCTCCAAACTCAAACCAAACCCCCTATATCACGATGCTCATTTAGCACCAACCTCTCTCCTACAGAGGAATACAAACCCCACTCTTCACTGCTCTGAATCAACCTGATTTGCTTTGTATTATGCCTACTATCTATTCCTTCAGCTATGGCCCTGGTCTTGGGACATATTCTAGGGAGAGTAGCTTCCAGTTCCATATCAGGCCTAAAACTGAGCCTAATATACTGCTTTACACAGGAAAACAGCTCAGCTGAAACCCTAAGTCCCGCATCAACTCATGATGTTGGGACCCTACTTTGAATCCAGTTAGAAACTTCTCCTTTTGGGCAAGTCTACGTTTGCTCACATTAGAAGAGCTGACTAGCTTAAAAAAGGCAATCTAATGTAAATGTTCCTGTCAAACTACATTACTGAAAAGCAGTTAACAGCACAACACGGGGTATAGCTCAGACAGCTACCGAGCTCCAGCAGACCTTCAATAACACATGCCTGCAATCTTGGCAGCACTCAGAGTGCTTCCTCCACCCCAGCATGCCCCAGAAAAACCCAGCCTGCTGAAAAAATGCATACTTTCTGAAAAAGCACAAAATAAATCTTCCTCATTTGGGACTGATAGGCAGAGCACATGGAACAATCTGTGCTTTTTTTTTTTTTCCCCACCAGTAAGACACATGCTAAATTCCTCCTCCTTTCCAGGAAGGCTGAACCACCCACACCTTCGGAATTCCTAATAGGTGACTTCTCCCACGGCCAGAAAATTTGATCTGCTTCTCCCAGGACAGCTGTATCTGACACCCCCTTCTAAAAAGGGAACACCTACCATTGGAAACATCCTGATTTCACGTTCAAAAGCAAAGAGGAATGTTAACAGTATGTTCTTTGGAACACCTGCAGATGCCTTCCTCTCCACTGTGATAATGAAAATCCAACAAACCCCCAAATCATTTCAGCAGATTACTCGCAGTCTGAAATATTGCCTTCAACTTGCTTTTCAGGCCCTAAGCTCAAACGGATTTTCTCATAGAGAATGTATATTAAAGTTTTACAACTCTGAAACTTATGTTTAGGGAAAAATAAGACTTCACTAAGAGCTTCAGTTCCGCAGCTCCCCAGCAAGTGCCCTGCACTGCACCAGTGATCCATGTGCTTACTGCTATTGCTCAGCTGGGTTTCTCTGCTTGCCATTTCAGTGACACGCATCTTCCCTTGACACGTTTCCTGACAATTTTTTAATCACCCTTTAGAGATAGCCTGGCAACGTGAAAAGCCACCTCTTGGCTGAACTGCAGCCTCCAGCTCACGTTTGTTCCAGGTGCTCTGTGAGTGGTTTCCATAAGTGCAGTTTGTGGTTATTAACACAAGACAGGTACCTCCAGAAAAACATGCTTTCTTATCTTACCCCATCCCTTTGGGTAAAAAAGAAAACACAGAGCCTTCCAAGACGAAAAGCTGCTCAGAACTGTTCATCTGCTATTGTTCAGAAATGTACCGTGCAGCACTGCAGTCCAGAGAAGCAAGACTTTGAAAATCCACTAATTCACGAGCAATTGCAGGTCAGAAACACCGCATATGAGTCAGAGTGCTGCTTACTCTCTGCACTTCTTGGACTGCCAGCAATAATACCAGGCAGGATTTGCAGAGCTCCTTCTTTTCACACTGATGCAATGGTGTAGTACAGTGACAGCAGGATGAGGATGAGGAAACACCAGCCAGTCAGCAAGAAGTTCTCAAGTGACTGGTATGAAGATTTCTAGGCTAGATGCCAGGAAAAACAGAAGCACCATTCAGCAGCCATTTTCAGCAGCGGCTTCCCTCGGCACAAGATGGCTACACCTCTGAATCCCTGGGTGAAGCTCGACTCACTTGTGCTACAAACACCCAGGCATGCCAGGACACTTCAGCCTGCGCCCTGCAGGCTGCCAACAAAGAGAGCAAAAGGACAAATTTTTCCTGCTCTAGTAACAGGGGAAAAGTGCAAAAAGGCTGATTTTCTTTCCTTCCTTTTTTTTTTTTAAAGGCACTGGGCTTCCTTTTTCACTTATAGAATGTCTTTTAAAAGGTACTCACAACCTTTTCCTCCCATTTAAGTATATTCCTTGTGAAATTCATGGGACTTCACTTTCTTGACCTGACCTACCAGGAAAGAAACTACCTTAAGAGATAGCAGCAACCAGAACTGTCCAGAGCAGAGGTACAGACATACTCTCCTACACTTTAGGCTGAAGAGAACCCTGGGTGAGCAAAACCCGTTCCCGTGTTGCTCCTTTGATCCCATCAGTGCACGAACCAGAGAATCTGAAGTGGAACAATGAGCACTCTTAAATATGGATTAGAGAAAGCTCTTGAACTCTTTCCATACTTGGGTGCAGAGAAAGCGACGAGCACTCTAGTAACTCCTCCTTGTTTACTGCTGTCTGCACACACAGAAGCTTAAGAATCACAGGAAAGGGGTTACAAAAGCATCAGTCAATAAACAAGACCAGCAAGAAATGGCTACTATTCCACAGCACCCCAAAGGGCAGACAGGCAAAGCTGCCCCCATTCAATGCAAGGTCTTACAAAGACGAGCAAGACCACGTGAAGGAAACTGCAGTCAGCAGCTACTGCATGCTAGGGAAGATACATATTAGAACCAGGCAACAGACCAAAGGATACAACAAAAAAGTTGTACTGAAAGCCACAAGCACGCTCAACTATCTAGCACAACCCTCCCATCTCACTGTTCACAAAGTTTTAGTCTAACTTATTTTTAAGCAGAGATCAGTTACTCTCCACAATTCCTAAGCAACGTTTATGCATACACAATCAGGAGAGAGTGGTGTAACACTAGAGACAAGACTGGAATCTCTGACCCTTTTAAAGGCTTTCTGCTGTCACAGCACGTCTGCTGTAGGACATTTAGCTATTTAGGTAGATTTGTGGTACTCCAGCACTTCTGAACATTGCTGGTCTTGGCTCAGTATTATCACCTACCCCGATTTTATAGCCTTAGCTTTCCTCTGTAAGAGTCAATACAATTTTCTGTAAGATGGCATTTCTGCATAGTCCAGGTGACATCAATTTTCTGGCTACGAAGAGCTTTGAAGTTTCTGCATGTTCCAGTAACTCACCAGTGCAAGCGAAGAGCATGGAGAAAAGCAGACAGCCCCTCCATGACCAGGAGAATTGCTACCGTCAGGGTAGCAAAAGCAGCAAATATGAAGAAGAGGCCAAAGCCTCCACCCAGACTCCTCACGCTGAGGCCAATGTGGATCACCATGGTCCAGAGCACCTCTGAGAGCTCTGCCAGGAGAAAGAGGAGAAAAGGGCTCATTTCAGAACATTCAGCAAGAATGGAAGGTTGTTATGGTTTACTCATAAAGCAAAAGCTAAAGACAAGCAAACTCCCACTACAACGAGGTGGGAAACTTAAGAGGGACAAGAGTTTTTCCAGCCAAGTATGTCAGGACCTTCCCTTCAACTGTCGCACAGTGCAGGGCAGAGCCCTTGCTCAGCAGCTCTTGGCTTTATTCAAGTGCCTTCAACTCCATCCTTCCTTTCCAGACCCAGACAGATTTTAGCAGGCTGCTATGCAATTAGATGTTGGTGTTTAGATTTAATTAGTCCCAGCTAATGCACACACAGCTCTGTCCCTCCCTAGTATTGAGCTCCCGGGAAGGTACTTGCATTCCTGCCTTTCACCTACCACCTGCCCTGGCTGATCAGACACACGGATCCAAACCTCCATTCCCTAAGGAATACTCACGTGCATGGGCTAAGCTGAGAGCCCAGAGCCTCAAGTAGGACGCAGTGTTTGAAATGCACCCCAGGCAATATTCAATGGTGTGGATAGCCTGGTACACCACAGTATCGCCGAAGTCAAACTGCAAAGAGAAAACAGAAAATTAAGAGAGCTGCGAGCCTCGGAAGCAGCGAGGGCTGGCTGACCAGGGAGAACAAGCACACTACCTGGTGCTATTACCAAGGACATTGTGTTTGAAGTTAGACACTGATACCGTCTTCTCCTGGTTTAGCATGTCAGTTTTACAAATGAAAAAGGAATTCTCTTGTCTGGCTAGATTTTGTAGAATGATGGTACACTGCTGCAGCTTGAACGTTATTGTTTTGATGTTTTATCATATTAAAGAAAGATATTTCAAATTCAGCTATGGACCTTGCCAGGAAAAGACTGTTCAGCAACAACATGGTATTCATATGAATTCACTGGTAAATGCTATGTACCTCTATGAAAAAGGAGGCAGAATTACAAGTCGATATTGCGTATGTACCTTTGCTATAGGATCAACGAGAACATTTTGCAAGACGCGAACTTGCCCTTTTCAAAAGCAAAAATAGTGCACAAAGCAATCCTGAAAAAGTCACATCTGTGCACCATTCATTGGCAAAGTCTCTGTGTCTTGGTAATTTTTTGAAATAATAAAAGAAGAACTTATAAGGAAGTCTGCCATGTAGAACAGTATCTTATTTTGCAGCCTGGGAAAGCATTCCCTACATTTTGGATTTAATCCATGCTTCAGAAACTGCTCATATTTAAGTGAACATGATGTTTTAAATACATGCAGTGACTAATGCTCTAAGCATGCACAGAAAGCTATTTATATTTCTATTTCTCCCCTCGTATATCCAGGGCAATAAATATTTCAAACAATTACGTTAAATTAGCTGTCAAAAGCCTAATTCTTTCTGCACAGAATGTGAACTGCAAAGTTCTTTAATAAAGCCTGCCCCAGTGAACAGTACCACCTCCCAGCACACACGGCAAGTCATTCTGCAGGAAACAGAATGTGATAAATATTTAAACAATGACAATTTACAGTCACGTGCAACTGCTGGAGAGAGTCACCACTATTGCTAGGGAGTGGGAGAATCAGCAGGACTGCTACAGCACAGTATTTGTGGTTTTACACATTTTTCACAGGCTTAGTGATATATAGAATTAACAAGTACACTGTTTCCGTGCTCCCCTCAATTCAAGATGGACCTAGGCATAATAGATCTCTAAGCAAAACCACCTTCAGCACAATTTACAACAGCATCACTGTTTTGAAGCTACTCTAATTTCATGGCATTTACGTTTTTTGTAATAGAATTGGTTACCTGATAGCACTGAAACCTACAATCAATCCTGCATGAGTATTCCTAAAAAACCATTTCTGTAATACTCATACTTGTCACAAGTGTTTATGAACGAGCAGTTTCTCAGAACAGAGCTTCTCTTTCACAGAAAGATACCGGTTAGTTGTTGAACTGTATGAAACCAGACTGGTTTTGCTGTATTTGCTGACTGGCAACAACCAGTATCATCCTTAAAATGGCAGACAGTTTGGGGAAAAAATATCTTTAAACAGTTTGTCGCAGTGCAGAATTACCAAAGACACAACGTAAGGCAAACAAGACCTCTTCAGAAGTTTAAAAGCAAAAACTTTGCAGTTTCAGACTTCCAGCTTAACAGCTTTCCAGGTAAACTAAGCAAAATCTGCAGACAGGGGATAAGACACACAAGCTGTATAGATGAAGTAATTAAAGGTCTGTTAATGGGCATGTATGTATGAAAAATTAAAAATGGCCTGTAACACGTAAATAGCTAGATCTTTTGGAAAACAAGATGTCGTGACATAAGATGTTTAATTCAGCATGTGTTTTACACCAATGGGAAATGGTCCAGATACACATGAAGGCAAAGCTGGCTGTAGTCTTACCACCTCATCCTCTGTAGGCTTGAAAACATAAGTTTACATTTAGTGCAGTGTCTCGATCACAACATTAATCACGAACACATTCAATAATTCCCTCCTAAACATGATACAGTAAAGCACTAACACATCACATGCACTACAGAGGCAAGATACCGCTGGGGAATAGTTGAGAGGCATCAGAATATTCCCAAACTATGTGAGATCGACTCCTTTTTCTTCTCTACCAGAGGTAAGACAAAGCAATTAATATTACCCCCAACAGACAAAATGAATATATAAGCAAGATTGCCCTGCTGCAGAAATACAGCCCTTGGATTTTGGCTGATACTGGAGAAGGTGGTGGCACAAACGCACTGCCCTTCAGCCACAGCGCAAGCTGCATGTGCCACCTGGGAGTACTGTGCTGCAACTCTCACTGCCTAGCCCATGAGGCAATGGTCCTCTTTAATGGGGAAAACCAGAGCCACATTTCCCTTTATATGCCAATTATACTACTTTTTCTGGAGTCCTGGGAACGACCAAGAGATAGTCGATATGAAAAGTGGTATGAAAACACTTCACTGAAAATGCTGCTATTTAAACAGCTTAGAAATCAGTAAACACAGTCAGAATGCTAGCATGTTCTGCTACCACGTGTGTTGCCCTGCGAGCGAGGACGGTCAGGTGCTTACCTCTTCCCCCTCCTCAGAATGGGTAGAGAGCTGGTCATGTTGAATGATCTCAGCATCCTCCTCAGTTGGTCCATTGCCCACCCGGATCCCACCGAAGTTGTGTGTTCCCTAACACATGCAGAAAAAGAAAGTGCAAAGTGTTGTTTGGGTTTTCCTGCAAAAGCGCACGTTTCTTATGACTCCATGTGCAGCAGCAGCTCACAGAAGAAAACAAAATATTAAGTATTAAGGCCCAGGTTAAGTCAGCTGTACAATTCTATTTCCCAGCTTGGATGGGAAAGATGCTGGTTCCTGCTGGGACTGGGGAAAAAAACCAAAGTCTGTCTGAATGAATAATTGATACATTTCTACAAAGTAATTGCAACCCTAAATAAAATAAAAGGCACATCTCTCAAGAGGACATTTGCTGGCACTGACGTGCAACAGACCAACGTTTTGCCCAGCAGCTGTTGGACAAGCACTGAAACACCACTGCTGTTGTAAATGAAACAAGTCACAGAGTGGCAACTCAAAGCAGAGTGGACTGACACAAATATACATACACACACTTGCTCCCCACCAGCATCAGGCACGCTAAGGCATGGGAAACCAGACTTTCCCTTACTTGGAAATTTTACGTTGTGCAAACAGTCCCTTTTATAGCCATTTGTTCTGACATTCAGCATCTGACCCTCAGCCGTAACTCCGTTGCACTCCAAATGGAAAAGAATAATCTACAAACTGAGTTGAAACTTTGATAGTCAGGAGTTCCTCTCACTTGACAACTGTAATCATGACACAGCTAACATTTGATTTATGGCAGGCTTTCTCCTCCATACCGTCTTACCACCAAGAAAGGATGCACAAACCTGTTGCTTATCTGACAGTGCTCTCAAATCAGAGCTTTTATGCATCATAAATGCATATTGAGCAATGAAAGCGCAATTTGCCCATCCCTATCTGTGGATTTCTCTTCAGCAAGCAGCTCTGAGCACTATACAGCAGGATTTCTATCTCCATCCAGACACTCCAAAGACAGAAAATGCTCATGACTCATCTGAGGGACTATAAATTAAGACCTGTGAGGCTGACCCACCTAGAGAGGCAAACTGGAATGCCACAGATGGAAAGAAAAGCCCTGCATTCAGCTTTAGCACTGTACTGGGGTCATCTGCAACATGGAATGTGAGTGGACTAACTCAACACATTAAGGCTTCAGAAGTTTTGGGATGACTGTGTGAGGCTTAAGATCCCGTGGCCTGTCTGGTCATGCTCTGGCATACCAGTGGAATGGCTGCTCCATGTTCTTTTAACTGATTTGTTCTTAGAAGCCTACTTTTCTTTTAGGCTGAACTATAAATTTGCCCCAAATGCCACATGTGAACTAAAGATTTTGTCAGGTTTCTAAAAACAAACTAGGTAGACATTTATGCTTTGAAAATAGAAATAAAATGAAAAAAACCCACCCATTTATAAGACAATGCTTCTGTTAGAATTTTCAGCATCTTTGAAACATTACAAGTTACTGCTGACTAGTATCAGTATTTACGTATTTCTAGCCCGTGTGAATTTGCACTTTTGCAGCTTTTCCCTTGTACTTGACTTGTATCGTTCTCTGTAAACTATCCAATCTAAACACAGCTCCAAAAGCTCTAATTGTTTACTTTATACTTCTAACCACACCTCATACAAAGACATTCTCTCACAGCTTTTTGTACTGAGATGCACTTAACACGCTGGATGGATTATGCACAAAAGATCCATTTTAATTTCTGACATTTCCATGAGGCTATTTCAAACGTCATGATAGAAACACTGGCCAACAGCTAAAAAGTGCCTCAAAGTGCCTTTGACATGTGGAAGTGCACAATGTGCTTCACATAGTTTGTGAGATTTAAGCTTCCTAGTTAGGCAGCACTCACAAATAAAACCAAGTTGAAATATGCAGTACTGGGGAAGGGACAAAGTTCTGGGAGCTGCTGCAATCTTCAGTCGGCGAGAAAAGCTTTAGCAGTAAAGGGCTGTCTATAGGTTTAGACACAAATAAGTAGAAAAACCCCCACTACTGAGGCTTATTTGTGCACAACCACTTTACAATATTTTCAAGTCAAAGTGTCTACAAGGGCAGAGGTGTCAAAAATCCAGTAATTATTGATATGAAGTTGTTGGGGGGCCATCACATAAACATGTTTGGGAACACACAATGCAAACAGAAATGCTTCACTGAGAAGAATCCTAAGCTAACTTAAACAAATATGCAAGAAAAGGAAAAAAAAGGGGAACTTAACCTGGGGGGATGTGGTAGCAAGGTATTCTTGTGCTGCTCTGCAGGTTTGATTTCACAGCACTCCTGCAAAGAAGTGTCTCTGCATTCTGTGCACACATAACTATTATCCTTCAGCCTGGTAGTTCTTCCAGAATGTATCAATTTTGCTGAAATTTGCTCTTTCCAAGAGAAAGGGTTTTTCACCGTAAAGGTGCAGTTGTCATTCCCTTACGAAATTCAGATACATTCCATGCTCTCTTGATAATTAGATAGAAAGCCAACTTCCATCTTTAAATCCATCAGGTGACTTTTAAATCCACTCACTGTTGCAGCCGCTGCTGCCTCTAGTGCCTGCTCGTTCGGGACTGTGCTGACTTGGGCCTCCACGGGTTGCCCTTCCTGATAGCGAATGGAAGAAAAGAAAGGGAAGAGGAAGAAAACAAAAAGAGAAAGGGAGACGAATGGAGGGGACATGGGAGGATGAAAGATGGTCAGAGAAGGGAGAGGGAGTGTCTTTAACTGAACTGATCTTTCACTCACTTAACATCCTAAAAGCTGTCTGCCATACATGCAGGGAGAATTTTCAAGTATCCTCAGTGCACGTGTGCCAGGTTCCTGCTTTTTATATAAAGATACTTTACAGTACAGTTGGAAACCTAGAGAGGACCCCAGAAGACAACCTCTCACAAAATGACTGTGTAAGTCTATTTTTTTTTTCCCTTTTAATTGTTATTTTCCACCATCCAAACTGCTTTAACAAAGGTGGCTGATAAGCTTGCTAGCCAATTAAGCTTACGTCTCTGCTTTTACACTGTCAGCCTAGCGAAGGCACAGAAGTGCATCCAGCAACTAGTAAGACAGTGTTCCTAAACCAGCTGACAAAGCCCAAGCCAGACACATTGCTTTTATTCATTAACAATATACAGGATTGTTAAAAGCAGATTTGATGTTGGATCCAGATCTGAGAAGCAGGCAGGCAATACTTTGTCTCCAGTAAAACCCACCTGCCTTTATGCCTAGGAATATGCAAAAACGTTTTACAGGTCACAATGCAGTGTGAACCTATGTATCCAAGATCGAAACAGAGAACATAGCTTTTCAACCGTAATTAGTTTTCATATTGAAAATATAAGAGGTAGTCACCCACCAAGTGCTTTCTCCTCAAATACTGATGGCGAAGGACCAGGGGTTTAGCTACCAGCATCCATGGCACACACAGTAACGCCACCACCACAAGGAAACACTGGAGCCCTTGCTGTAAAAGAAACAAGTCTCAGATGATTTAGTGGCAGTCCACACTCACACACGCACACAAAACTTAGCAAGAGGTCTTCAACACTGAATGACTCAATTTCCAGAGTACGTGGACGCTTTACTATCTCACTCTCCGCCTGGAACAGCAAGATGTGCTGTACTTAATGCCTGCTTGCAGCTGCCCCATCTGACTGCACATAGCATGTAACGCTGATACTGGTTTAGATTAAGGAAAAATCCAAAAGATTCTGCAGGGAATGACAGTTTGGCAGATGTCTGATAGTGGTGGGATGAAACGGCGTTAGTGTTTTAGCCAAGCTTAGAGGCACCACACTGCAGATGCAGGACAATATTCCTTATCACTTTCCACTATTAGTCTGGATCCAACTGTTCTGGAGCCACAGGGATCCAACTGTTCTGGAGCCACAGTTGACTTAGGTTTAGATTAATATAAATTCCCAGTATAGGGATTATTCCTTCCTTCTTCAACATTACATAGTGTCAGGCTTTGGAAATGATGCCACATTTCCTCTACCAAACAGAAAAATAGTTCCATGCTTGATTTCACAATTATTATAAGGTCAATGAAAGACTCTAATATCATGAAGCATCTCTGATGCTGTTCTGGCAAGAGCACGCACCTGCCCTTTATACAGCATCTTATTACTGGTATCACTATAGGAGAACAGAAACATGTTGATAAAATGTATTAAAAGGCTTGGTGCATCCTTTGATGTGTGAGCATCGTAGGCTGTCCACTTGTAGAAAATGAGAATAACAAGATATCCAAACAGGGATGACATGAAAATAATTTCTGGAATAAATCCAAGGTATATGTTCAGTGGCTTCTTAAAATAGCTACAGAAAAAAAAAAAGAGAGTTTAAAATTACATTTTGTTAGCATTAGGCATATGTAGGGCAGAAACTGTTAATGAGAATGTGAAACTGCAGGGGTTCAGCATTTCAACAATAGCTGGGACTTAGCACAGTAACTACTTGTCCTGCATAGTTCTACATACGCAGACCGAAACAACTGCATTGTACCCTTCAATCAGAAATTAAAGTTTTGAGAGGCTCCTGCATCTTAAAGTAATACACACATTACACCCAAAGAAGTTTCCCCCTCTCCCCCCCAAGAAAAACAGAACAAAACACTTACATGTGGTTGAGAAGACTCAACGTGACACCAAAGAGCATGTGGATAATGCCGAGAATCACAGACATTTTCATCTTAAACGAATTAAGGAAGGCCAGCTTATTGCTGGCAATGTTCCAAATCTGTGAAAAACAACACTGAGTCAAGCCAAACACCGAGTAAAAGAAAAACAGAGGAGAATGAAAATGTTCACCTTAAGCTAAACAGTATTAACCATCCAGGAAGTACTAGGCTGTAAGAGTATTTTTTTTTGTTAAAGATGTGTTTGGCACACAGATATCTTTTGGGGAAATAAGCAGGCAACCTTTTCTGCTAGGAACATTGTCTTACAGCAACAGATTCCACCATCAGAGCAGGAATCAAACCTAGCTTGTTTTTATGGTAGGCAAAAGTTGCAGGAAAAAGGAGGCTGTACACTTGACAGAAAAAAAAAATTATCCATGTAAATGAGCTATTACACACAGTTCTCATTTTCTGCACTTCCCCTTTCATGTGGAACACATGCAAGCTTTGTATCAAATGTTCTAAGCAGTGCTAGGAACAGCAGTATTGATGTAAGGAGATACAAAGTTACAGGATCCCTTGGAAACTTGCATTTCCAAGACTGACTGAAAAAAAAAAAAGAGACAAATAACTTTCCCTGAGGTAAAACAGTAACCTCAAAGTTATTTTCAAATCCAACCAGATTAGATTAAAATACCTCAGGTTAGAAGGGGCGAGAAAGAAGCCTTTAATGGACCCGAGAACAAGTCTCTCTATCCCAAATCTAATGTCTCAATAGGAACTTCACACCAGAAGGACGGGATGTCATCCAAAGAGACCTGGACAGGCTGGAGAGGTGGGCCTGTGTGAACCTCATGAGGTTCAACAAGGCCAAGTGCAAAGTCCTGCACCTGGGTCGGGGTAACCC